>VXBI01000691.1:73754-92931 GCA_013397375.1 Toxostoma redivivum
TATCTATAATGCATATAAATGTATGAGGTGTATGCGTATATATCTATAATGTGTATCTGTTTATGTGTATAATGTGTACATACATACAACAGGCATGTGTAGATGTGCAATATGTATGTTTGTATGTGTATAAAGTGTAAATATATATAATATGCATGTGTCCCTAGGTATAATATGTATGTGTGCATATGTACATGTACATGTATGTGTATAATGTGTAGATATGTATAATGTGCATGTATGTATAGGTATAATGTGTATAACAAATCCACCCAGACCACACAATCAGAAGGCACACTTTGAAGATAGATGAAGAAATATGCAGCTCAACTTGGAGACCTGACTTGCTTTTTTATTATTTTTTTTTTTAAACTCAGAGCTATAGTTACACATCAGTGATTTAATAGTCGGATTGTTCTTTTGATAAGCAGCACGTGAAATTGAGGTACCTATTCCACCTCTTTCTGCTACCTGGCAGACTTTATGGAAAGATGAAAATGTTTCCCGGTGTTCATTCTGTGGCTGAAAAGGACTATTGCTAATGGTACAGGACAGGTCGTTTTACGCTATCTCTGCATGCTATATTTCCTTTTGAGAGCTATACAGCATGTGGAGGTTAACAATTCACAAAGTGGACCTAGTCAGTGAAAACTCTGATTGTATAAAACTATTTCTACTTCCCAGAAGAGTCCCACAGAAAAGCTCCCCAGAATGTCATATGCATTTATCAGTTCAGACCTATTGTTGTCTTACCTTAATCACAACAGAGTAAGAATTTATCCATGTAGGAACATAAGCCCTCTTAATTACTGGTGAAACAACATTTAGTAAAGGATCACTTAAAATTACAGCAAGAGATGTGCCCCTGTTTTGGCTACAAGTCCTCTGCTGCAGGAGGTAACACGATAAAAGATATTGCCTGTCATCTTCTAAGCAAGTGCCAAGAAAGTGGAATCCACTACTAAATAAATTATCCACTCTGATGCTTGGATTTGTGCAATTTGAAATCCTAATCTAGAACAACTCGGATCTCAAAAAAATGGGGTTTGTATATTAGCTTTGCAGCTGTAGAATTCAGACAACATATCTTAAAAGTACTAGCAGTTTATTTGCAATTAAGAAGTACACAGCTCTAAGGTACATCAAGTTTATGCTCAAGACAAGCACTTGTAGGATCAGAGTCCTTGTGCTGTTTGTGCTTTTCCTTTTTAGTAACTACAGATGCAAGTCATGATTTCTAACCCTATGAAGCATTATAAAGTGATTTTTATAGTTGCAGTCACACTTGGAATTGTTTCCACAGCTTCCACCTGCCCTCAAAATCTCCCCACATGCTGATATGATAAATTTAAAAAACATACAACAGTAAGCAGGAACAAGTTTTGCAGCTCCACAAGCCAATAACCTTTGCCCTTCAACGTCTTACTGTCTGCTTGGTGACTACTCTACTGCGAAAAAATCATGCCTGACACCTTGCAGTGTCCTTGGTTATGGACAGTCCCTGATACTAAAAAGGTGAAACCAGCAAAGCCAAAAGAAAATCCAATTTTAGATCAATTGAACATCAAGTTAGAAAATCCTGATCATTTCATGTAATTAACAAGATGTACACCCTGAAACATTGCATTTTATTTTTCATATCACCATAATTTAACAACAATGTTCAGTGGTCAGAATGAGAAAAAGATCACACACTTAAAAATTCTAAGAGTATCTGACAGACTGCTGGAGGGAATTACAGACTTTTAGTAGTGTGTGCCTATTTACTCTTGAAACAGGTGTGTTTAGAAAAGCCAGATAAAAATTTCTACTCTCTTCTTGACAAAATCTCTCCTAATATAACTTACTCCCTACATTTCACACAATGTAATTCTAATTTCTAAAAAGCTCAAAATATTCTGAGAGATGACAGAAGCTGTGTAGTGCCAAGACAAGAGTGAGCACGTAAGTTATGTGCTTTTCTTACTTAATTTTTAAACTATTGTCAGATGCATGTCTTTCACATCCCTTTCTGCACATTGAGAACACACCAGGTTATATAAAGTTTCCTTTCACAAATCTTTTTTTATTTGTCTCTTCTTTCCTTGATATATTTGAAAAGCCTTCAGTTCTGTCAAGTTCATTCAGCATTTTGCATAACCTCCCATAATTTTGTTACGGCACTTGTTACTTTATAATTTTGCTGATTTTATGGATAACCAGTAAAACTCTAAACTACCCTACTTGTAAATCATGTGCTGAAGCATCTCATTATTAAAAACTGCTGTTATCTGTGACTCAGTTATTTCAGGGCTGTTTAATATTTCAAGTCTCGAAATTTTTTTTCTATCAAACCATAATTGGATCCTGTTGGATTGACCCCAACTGCTATCTTATTACCTTGTAAAAGTGTTCTAAAATGTTAGAGGTTTATATGTCTTTTTCAGAAGTTGCTTTTCTTTGACTTGATGGTTTATGGAGCTGAAATCATCAGTGGGAAGTCAGTTCATCAAAAGAAAACTTATGTCACAAAGCACTCTCTGAGCCTGCTTTGAGTATCTGAATCATGCTGGCACCACCACCGCCTCATCACTTTTATGGTTCTTGATGATTGCCAGGCTGACCTGTTAGATAGAGGTGAGCCTCTCACATGGTGAGACTCCCTAAACTCCCCCAAGTCATGAAAATGTAAGTCAATATATTAGTAATCTACCTACTTTGCCTAGTGGCTCTTTCTAGGGATTTCTAGGTATAAAGGTGTCAGTTCTCTAAGTTTCTCCATTCTTAACCTCAGTGTCTGTGCATCCAGAGGGCTTAACAGAGCAGCATACATGGCAGTCTGTCATGGCACAAAGCAGCAAAAGTGGCTGTGGCTTATTTCTGCAGAGTGAGGCGAAAGACTTTAAAAAGCTACTTAACAATGAAGAAATTTAACCACACTGGACACTGTGATGATGTGTATACATGTGGTCATTTGGGTTTGAAAGAAAAAGCTTCCTTTTATTTTTAGTGATCCATCTAAATGAAATGAGAGTCTCTTACGTCATTTCAGATAGAGAAAATACATACTGCTTTAGCAGGTAAAAGCTAACTTATGTGAACATTCCCAAGGTAACACTCTGCCGTTGTACGAAATGAAATCAAGGTCTGGGAGAGCTATACAACTTTATCACCTGCACCTTCACATACTTCTGCTGTATGCAAGTTTTTCACTAGCAACTGTTTAAATAATAAACCTTTTGCCCCACCCAGGTTCATTAATTTTAACTCTCAGCAATCCAGTTCNCCAGATTCAAATGGATATAAACTATTTAATTTTGCTTTTCACATTCAGACTTCTCAGCGCTCCTCTAGCTGCTTTGCTTCATGATAAGGCTTGGCTTGTTTTCTGAAGCTGCTTACTGCTTAAGTCCATCACATCAATGACATTCATTGTATTTAATTCAGAAAACTTGTTCTCTGTATTTACCAGCATGTCTTTTAAAAATGCAATATTGTTCTTTTGTGAAGTAGCTATTTTGATACTAGACTAATCAAATAAAGTACTGTCACCCCTCAGTACTGTCGGAGTTTTGTCCACCTGTCCTGGTGCAGCGAGTCAGCTTACCCCCGCAGCTTTTGGAGCCGGACTGCAGGCAGGCTGGCACAGTTCCTCTGTCTAAGGCATGTGCTCCTCCCGGGGACACCCTGTGTGCAGCTCAGGCAGCACCTCTCGACCTCCTTCGGATGTCAGGCAATGAACACACGGTGTGGTGCTCGGCCATGCCTTGGCACCACACCAAGTGACAACCTCGAGGGACGGGAAATGGCCTTTGGTGACAGCCGGGAACCTGGTGCTGCAGCACAGCCACACTTCACTAGCTCCTGTTCGTCAATAATGGGAGAGCCCTGGCCAACCCTTGTCACTACAGCTCCTCTGAGCAGGGGGACAGACTTGCTGACAGCTGAGTCCTGTTCACATGCACTTCTGTAAACTTCCTTACAGTGATATATATACACCGTTTTGCATCTCCAGCTGGCCAGCTCTATTTGACATACATACATTGCACTCCCACTCTATGACAGAGGGCTCACCCTACTGACATGAAATCTCCTTAAAAAAAGTCCTTCTAAAAACACCTTCTGACAGCCACTGCTTGAGTGCCTACACTGTGTTCTGTAAGATGGCAAATAAGGCAAGCCAACTATTTGTTTAATGTCTCTGAGCCAAAGTAGGACAGGATTTTTGACAAGCTTTATTATGGTGGTTGGCAACCAAGAACTGAGCCTCTAGCTGGTGGATTTGGGTTTTTTTTATCTTTCCTGAAGATAAGGTGGAGGAATAGAAAAAAGTGGATGTGGTGTGTTCAATTTAATAACACTAATTGTATCATCCTTTTCAGAAAATGAGCGAACAGTTAGCTGTAATGTTGTCTGACGTTTCAGTGTGATCTCAAGGTCTATGTGGGTCAGATTCCTCCTGAGCAATACACCGACAGGTGGTTCCACTGAGTTCACTCCTCCCACTGTGTGGGGAACTTCTGAAAGAATGTGTGGGATCTACCCCAGAGATGGTGCATGAATCCCTGAGGAGTGCAAGCTTAGGTTTTGTTTGTGAAGAACTCTGTATGTTGCTAGTGCCAAGTGAACACAACCCTGTCCTCCTTTTGCACATTCGGGACTGTTGCATCCTTCAGCAAAAGCATGCACATTTTAAAAACACATTAAACAGTCAGAAATGCAGGCCAGACCCAAGCCTCACTTATAACAAATTAATTTTGCAGGTGAACTTTAAAGTGAACTCAGGATTCTTCTACGTGGATTCCAGCTGAGCAGTGAAACAATTATTGAGATTTTTGGCACTCTTATTTTAATCAAGTAAAGGACTCCAGGACTTGGGATAAGCAGGTTTCTTCTTGTGCAAATGTAAATCTACTCAACTTTTTCTTACCATGCATGCTGGCTAACAGTCACTGAGTTATTGTACAGTTTGTGACACTAACTATAGGTGCCACAAATAAGCACCTATTCCAACAGGAATCTGTTTGACAAGCACAGACTAGGAGAAGAACAGACGCTGCAGTAAGGGTGATGGAACAGAAGGGTTGCATAATGTTACTCACCACCAGAGGAATGGAGCAGATGACCACGACCAGGGAAGTGGCAATGAGCAGAATAACCATCTGGATTTCTGCTCCAGCCATCCGACGGAAACTCCGGCGTCTGCGAAAGTCAGATAAACGGCTGGAGGTGGTGTCTGTCCCCAAGGACGTGCGTCGCATGAACTGGCGGTGCATGCGAATGAGGGCCACGCACACTAGGATGTTACAGATCACAGTCACCAGGATCAGGAAGGAGCTGAAGCCCGCGTACATGTAGGAATATGCTGCATGGGTGGACACATTTGTTCGCCAGTCTATGAAACACCAAGTGCGAGGGTACTGCAAAGTAGATTTGCCGAGCCCCATGCTGGGGAGGGCGCAGAACAGCACGTTGGAAGCGTAGATAGCAAAGAGCGTGAGCCCTGCCAGCTTCTTGTCTACGTAATGGTTGTAGAAATAGGCATGGTTGATGGCCAGGTACCTCTCTATAGACATGGCACAGATAATGCTGAGGCCAGAGAGCCCAAAGAAGAGGAGGATGAAGGAGCTGTACTCACACAGTGCAGCTCCTCCTGGCCACTGGTTCTGCAGGTAAGTGGCAATTGTGACCGGACTCACCAGGCAGGTCCCCAAGAGATCAGTAACCGCCAGTCCACAGACCAGCGTGTAGAAAGTGGTCTCCTTCTGCTCCTTCCTGGACTTGCAGAGCACCACGATGGCTATGAGGTTGCCCACCACGCCGAAGATGAACATGACAGTGGGGATAGTGGGGGGCTTCCCGCCTTCGGCCCCGCTGGCGGTCGCGTTGGCGGAGCCGTTCGCAGGTGGCATGGTGGTGGGGTCGAATGACATGATACCCACGCTGCGGCTGGAGAGCCGACAGACGGCAAGATCGGGTCCGAAAAGGAAAAGCCGAGTAAGGGAGGGGAGAGGGTTGTATAGTGCGAAAGTAAAAATTCAAATGCGAGAGAAGTTATTTTAAAAAAAGAAAAAAAAGAAAAAAAAAAAGGAAAGAGAAAAAAAAGGAAAAAAAAACCAAAAAGGAAAAGAAGTCGTGTACTTCTGTTAAAGAAAGAAAGAAAAGTCCTAAAACAAGGCTGAACTGGGGTGCCGTCCGTCAACCACCGACCGCAGCCGAGGGAGCCGGGCTGCTTCTTCCTGCCGCAGCGCTCCGCGCCCAGCCCGGAGGGGGATCGGGGCGGCCCGAGCCGAGCGGAGCCGNCCTCTCGCACCGACGCCGGGGAGGGCTCAGCGCGGCGCTGGGGCGGCGGCTCCAGGTGCCCTCGGGGCGGCGTGAGAAGGTGCCGGAGCGCAGTGTCCGCGGCTCNCGGACGATGTTGTCCGCGGAGTCGGGCTATCGCTGCCCGGCCCGCTGTGCTCCGCCGTAGGACCCGGGCAGGGTCGCGCTGTCCGTGTGCCGGGCCGAGCCCGTGTCACCGTGCGGCGGGGTGACGGCCGGCAGCCCGTGCTCTGCCATCGGGGCGGCGCGTCCCGCTGCCAGACGGAAGATCGGCTATACTCCCTGTTTCTGGCCTCTGTTAGTGTGGGTACCGAGCACGGGAAGGGTGTGTGCGCGTTCGGGGGATGCATTTGTATGTTTGCACATACAAACATACGAAAGAACTTGTTCGGTCTTGACTGTGAGACGATCGCGTGTGATCAACACTTGTTGGCAAAGCCCTGCGATTACAGTCAGCCTTATCTGAGCTGATAGAAGGACAGCAGTCGCTTGATGCAGTGCCTGTGTGCAGCTTTCACCCAAGCGGTGGTGGTGGTGATAGAGTCCTTAGTCCAGAAATGTCCACACAAGACCTACAACCACAAGCATGTCCATGGGAGTTTCTCTGCCCGTGCGCTGTGCTATCACTTTGGCTCAGGGATGAAGCTTCACATTGTCATGCTGGATTTCACACCTGTTGGTCTATTGCCCTTGAACGCTTGGTGACATTAGCTGCTACGAAGAACATGGCACCTCTGTCCCAAAACACGACATCTGTATCACTAGAAGAATCTGTTTTCTGATGTAAAGCAAAATGTACTATAAAAGCCTGTTATTTATCAGTCATCCTCTCTTTTATTTCTTTTAAGCCTATGAAAATGATGCCTGTGGACTGGCTATCATTAAAGTCATGACAACATCATGATATACTGATGACAAAGGTACTGACAGAACAAAATATATGAGGACAAGTTTGTACTGTGTGAAAGAGTACAAAGAGTTTCAGTTTTCAGTGCTGTATGGGCAGATATGAAGGAAAAAAGCTGGTTTTTATTTGATCAGCTTTTTTTTTTTTTTGGTGTTGTTATCTAACTGCTTTGAAAACTAAAATTCGGTTTTAGAAAAAGCCTCAATTTTTACCTAATACATATAGGGATAAATATACTGTAGCAGTGGTGGTGATCTTTTCTGCTCAGAGAAAACAAACAGCACTTTTCCTTACATTTTTCTGGTATTGGTGGCTCTTTATTTTTTACAAAATTAGAAAGTCATTCTGTCACAAGCACAGGGGTACATGTGGGAGTAGAGGTTGATCAGTTACATTTGCCTAACTATCAGAAGCAAATTAGATGCACTTCAAAACAGTTTCCAAAGTAAGAGCAGCACAAAGATTGCTTTTGCTTATCTTTTAGACAGTTTTCTGACTGTTCCGGGAAAGCTGATTCAGGTGCAGAGCAAGCTCTGAATTCAGGAGGTGTAATTGCATGTTCTTTCTCAACTGTTCTTCTTTCATACACCGGGACTTTGGAGCTCTGGCATTAAAGACCATTATATGGGATTAATTTAACACATGTGCAGCAGTATTTATCAGTATGGAAAAAGAATTACCTTGCTTCCCTGAAGCAGTGCAAAAGTTTTTCATGACTAAGGGCACAGGAAATTATTTACGTTTCTTTGTTGCTGCCTTTTTTTTCACTTTTTTTTCTCATCTTCACACCCTGTCTTATGAGGTATTTTGCCCATCTCATAACAGACAGTGTGTCTTAAGAAGGCTCAGTCTATGACAGAGGGTGCCTAGGCCCTTCTGTGGGTTTGTGTACAAGTGTGGGTGTGAAAATGAATGCTATCTTCTCTTCTATAAGGTCTGTCTTATGATGGATACACTCGAAGAACTAATTAAAAAGTGCAGGAAAGTCAGGAAAATCAATGAAGAAACAATATTGAAAAAAAAAAGGAAAACTGTACAAAAAGTATAGTTTTGAGTGCAAGGATAGTACGATCAGTTTGTGAAATAGTGTTTGTTCTTTAATTAGAGAATAGGATAGAAATCAGTCACACAATTGTGGGATGGGTTTCTGGGGATGTTAGCTTACTGTGTCTACCCATTGTCTAGCTTTCAGAATTATTAGAAAAATACAGTAACTTTTGGGAGTTTCCCACTGAACTAATGATTTTGATATATAGAGCACCTAGTCAAGATGAAAAGTATAATCACGTGAAATCTGTAGTCTTCAGAGCAAAGCAGACCCTGTGGAGCTGAAGTGGAACTGAAAAAAAGAAGAAATTCCACTTGGAACATGAGTTGTCATCCTCTCATTGCAAAAATATCACACATTGTATCTTTGAGAAACCACCAAAGAACTTCTGTTTGTAAGAAAACCACTTACATGAGAAGTCAAAGTATCATGATTTAAAAATAAAATCTTTGAAGGGTAATCATATATGGGAAAAAACCCTCAATGATTTTCAAAAATCCTAGATTAGAAAATATTAGGACAAAGTATTTAAGATTTACTCTTAATTGCCTCAGAGTAAATATTTTCTGATAATGTTACAATTTTTAGAAGGCTAATTGTGTCACTACTGAGTCAACTACTATAGCTGGATCAGCTGAGATGTATAACTGTGATCATATTTCTTGCTTGGGGAAAGATTTTAATTATTACATTTGACTGGTTTTTGTTCTTCCATGGCATATTTATTCAGCAGGTCTTAGCTGCCACGTGGTATCCCATGTATCTCCTTTAGCTGTCTGATGTTTCCAAAACCTTACCTGCATTGCTCAGGGGCAGCTGAAACACAGCCAAAGAAACTATGCTGAGGCCTTTCTGCTGTTTGTAACTGTGATTTTAATGCTGAAATGCCCATGTAGACATTTGAATTGATGGGTATTTTCTGACAGTGCTTCTATGAGCTCCACTTGCTGAGGAGTGATGTCTCCAGCAGGCAGTGGAAGGGTGTATACAGCCAATTTTGGAAACTTTGGACTGCTCTTAGCATGCTGCAGGTCTGAAAAACTCTTTGCATGTTAAACTCCCATTGCATATTTGGAGTTAAGTGACATTCTTGATTTACTCAAGAGTTTGTCAGCCTTTATCCTTTTGTAGAAAATTTGGCTGTGGGAAAAATTAATAGCTGCTTTTTTTTTTTTTTGCTTAATTTTTGCTGTCATACTTTTGACACATAAAGTTTTTTCAAGAAAAAAAAACAACTGTTAGAGTAAACTCTGTCTGTATGCCAAAATAAAATCATTATTAATAGACAATGGAGATAAATTGAAACAAATGTTGCATAACAGTCTTTAATTAATAATTAGAAGAGAAAAATTATGCAAGGACTAAGCTGAAAAACTATTTCAAAGGAGTTGGGGTTTTCTGTTACATCACTTGAACAGAAATAGCATTGTCAGTGGATAAAAATGTTATACTTTAAAACATAGAATATTTTCCTGCCCTCATACTTTTGTATAAAATCACCACAGATGATAACAATTTGGTTTTTTTGGGTTTTTTTAGGAATTCTAGTTATTACTAATATTACTAGCATTATTACTAGCACTTCTGGAACATTTCCTTTGTTCTTGATAAAGTGTCGTGATAAGTGGGGGCTTTTCCAGGGCAGGGTAGTTTTTTGTGGAATTAAAGCAGTCCTGTCCCATTCCTGCTGTTCTTGTTCAAGTTCTCTGTGTAGGAGAGAGCTGCAGAATGCCCTGGCCAGGGGACCCAGTGGTGCAGGGCACATCTGCACCCCTGTGGGACACAGTCTGTAACACAGCTCTATAATTTACTCCACAGTCATGCGTTCCGTATTAGTCAATCATGCTACTGAAGTTTGGGGTTTTTTTGAACCGTTTAAATGATGCTGTTAATCTTTGTAGTACACTGGGTTTTTCCTCTGTAATAACCTCTGTCACCGTGCTAGTACATAATTCTATTTTAGCAGTTAAGAAGTCTACATTATTTGTTAAAATATTTAAAATGCTTAATTTCATTTTTTCAATCTGTTTCTTTGGAACAATATGTGTTAAAATAGCTTATCCTTCAATGGTTGCTTATACTGTCTTGTTTATTTGTTTATTTATTTATTTATTTATTAATTGTCAGTTTTTACTTGCCTTTCAGAAGCCAACAGCAGAAATGGGAAGTTCATAGAAGAGCACTGATAAACAGCTGTCAACGTATTTTCTTTTTTTAGAGTCCTTAGAGTACTTTTGACTCTTTCAGGCATTACCTGATGTGTTACATGTAGCCAGCTAAGCTGGGTCCTATGCAGTAAAAGATGTTATGAGTTAAATTTCTCTTAGACACAAACTGTTACCTGTGCTGAAGTAAACTGGTATTTTAGAATATGTGCTGGATGAGTTGTACAGGTGCCTTAGAATATACTTTGTTAATGTTAGTAATTGGATTTTTTTTGTATTTTTGTTTTTTTTTTTAATTCCGTAGCGGATGCTGTGTGCTGTTTCATTTTGTTGTGAGGAGGTACCATAACTGGCAGCTGTGGTGGAAACAGAAACAGCCCAGCACCCAGCTCTGCACAGGAAACAGTTGTGTGGCAGGTCTTGTTCCAGTCTAGCTGTTCTGCAGGTTTTCCACGAGAGACCATAGCACTGAAGACCCTTTCCAAAGGTCCTGGCTGTAATTCTGTGACAGTATCTGTGTGTCAGAAGTTTAAACAAAGTATCAGGCTTTCTCACGGTTGTTATTTTTGGGGTTTTTTGGGTGGTGTATTAGCATTATGTCAGGGTGTGATATACACCCGTGTTCTGTGGAAGAAAGAATCAGAGCTTTGCATTTCCGTTTGACAGTTGAAACTTTTGTCAGGTGTTAAAAGCAAAGGCAGCTGTGATGAAATCAGTGGGCCTGTGATTTTTGCAGCTAGTTTAACAGTCATGGAAGTGGCTTAAGTCACGATAAGGTTTTGTAGCATTCCTTTCTCTGATGTCATACTTGGCTTCATTTTTTGTTCAACATCTCCATGTAAATTAAACTGCAGTTTCTCTGGAAAATATACTGCCTGTATACAAATTGTGTTCTGTTTCTATCCTGGTGAAGTGGTCCAAGAACACGGTCAGTAATTTTGAGGTGAAATTAGTTTTCTTCCATGAAGGTACCAGGATCATTTTGGAAAGAGGGCAGAATCCTTCAGGGTATGCACTGAGTCTCTGCTACCTTTGCAGAGCGAGGACTGGCTTGGGCATACGATTTGAGGATAGATGTGAGTTGCAATCAGTGAAAGTTTAATAGAAGTTTCTTCTTGTACCATCCTGCCCACTGTGGGGCTGGACTTGAAAGCGTATTCCGGCTGTCAGGATGGACTGGCAATCAGTAGTGAAGTGCAATGGTTCTTTTGTTACCTGGTGGAAGAATTATCTGAATGAATGCTAAGATTGGGCTCATTGGGAAAGACTTTTTCTCTTTATAAATGCTTGCAATTTATAGACATATTGCAATTATTCAGAAAGGGTTTGAACACTCTGTAACTACTCTATGTGATCAATTCTTGTGTGGGTTAGACTATGTTACATTAAGTGTTGAATTCTGAAAGATTCCAGGACCAAGAAAAATCATAGAAACCAACAAGTTACTGGATATTATCTGTTACTCATCAGCTTGGTTCTTAGAAAAATCTACTAACGCTCCCTGAAAAAAAGGTTAATTTTGTGGGAATGATTCATGTATTAGGTGAGTCAGTTATCATTACTAAGAGAATACTGGCTGCAAAATCACTGGAATAAGCTCCAGCTTTAGTAAGTCTGCAGCAAGTGACAAACTGTATTTGCAGCAGAATGTTTTTACGAAAGTCCGCAAGAAGTTTTCAAGGAAATATTTTCTTGCCTGTAAATTCTCTGTTATTCCAGCAGAGGGTAGTTTATCCTCTAGGAAGCTAGGTGTGTGGAAGGAATGATTGGGAAAGGTAACTTAATGATTCCCATTTCCTCTTGTTTTAGATAGGGCAATAAAAATTATCTTCAACAGACTGACCTCATCAGATTAACAAACACTAAAACATATTGTTAGGCTATGGTATGTTCTTAGGCTGGGACTGGAAAAGGCAGCCAAATTCAACAGTAGTCCCGTTTCTGTCCTGCTACCAAGGGCTTCATTTGCCCTTCAAGAATTACTGCAGTTTGCTTGTGCTGAGAACAGTTGCATTATCAGCTTAAGAGCTACTTCACTTTCATTTGTCAGCTAGTGAAGTAGATACCACATGAGGCATTTTTTTTTTATTTCAAATACATAAAATCACTCTAGTTGAAGAGTATTTTGTTTACAGTTGCTTAAAAGTTCTTCTCTCTGCCACTGTACTCACTGCTGCAGCAGCTGCTGTTGAGGAGAATATGTTTGTAGTTTGTCGTGGTAGTACCCACTTGTAGCAGCTCCCTGCTCTGCTCACTAGAGTAGTGGGTGGGGACTGGGGGATGTTCTTAATATGGTCTTCTCCTCTGTGATATTTTAATCAGTCATCAGGAAGCAGTTCTGAAGTAAGCTTTTGTGGCTGTCAGTCCTGAGGTGCAGCAGAAACTCTTCTGACATGAGAGCATGAGTGAGGGCACTGATGACTGAATAGTTGAAAGGGTAGCAGAAGAGATGTGAGGATCCACAGTTGTTCAGTTGCCACATTTCAATGAAGCCCTGTAACTCAGAATTTGTTTCCATTCAAAGCAGTGTTTCAGCTACTCACTGATATTGGCCTTTTTGCCTGATTTCTAAAAAGAATATGCTAATATTTATCTTTTTTGTTTATCTTTGTAAGAGGTGTGATATGGTTAATATTATGCTGCATATTTTAATCTTAAATTTCTGCATGATTTGCTCTTTAAAAAAATCATATAAGGAGCATTCCTGTAAGAAACCTGTGAATATGGTCAGTGTCAATCATGTCCATGCTTCCATGGCTAGCTTGATCTTCATGTTACTGAAACTTGGAGATTTCCCTCTGATGCACAGGACTTTCTTTCTTTCTTTCTTTCTTTCTTTCTTTCTTTCTTTCTTTCTTTCTTTCNTTTTCAGCAATGATACATTATTGGTTTCTATTTATAATTTTCTATTTCTTGGGTAAAAAAACCCTAACTATATCAGGGATGAATAAAGTGTCTGAATTCTTTATTTTAGAGCAATACAGGTATAACCAATTAAGTTGCTTCTATTTTTTACACCAATATTTTACATGATCAAAGGAATATAGAAAAAACTTTTGCATGGATTAGGAGAAGATGTATGTCATACAATTATACAAGAAGCCTAGGCAATTAATCTCTTAGTGCAGGCGTTTCAGTAGGATATTTTACTAACATGGGATGATTCCAGACCTGAATACCAATCCAAGATCGCTTTTGTCTAAACATTAGACAGACAAAAGAAGGAGGAACCCAGGACAGCTTTTCCAAAGTTGTGCATAGTGCTAGTACCAGATTTGCTACTTGCTCGTCTCAGGGACTTTGTTGCCTTTCAGAGTGGAAATAACTTTGGAGGAGATAGACCCATTTATAGTTGATTTAGTTTGCACTTTATGTTGTTTCACTGGTAAGCAGTTTGCAAAACGCTAATGCCTGGTTAATTGAGACTGTAAGCTTGTCATACAGATGAGAAGTGTCTGTGCTAGCAATTAATATATTTTAAACAGGCATGAGTAAACTTTGAACCACTGCACTGCATAACAACAGTTCACAATTTATTAAAGATATTTATTAGCTTAGTAATATTTTTGAGATGTTTGTAAGTGAATATGTGCTTCTTAAATTTATATGTCTTATCCATTATTCTGACATTTGGCTATGGCTCAGTTACAGACTGGAAAAAAAATGAACTTCTTTCTCTTTAGAAATGTAGATAGATAATAGTTTTAAATAATATACACATTGAATTCCTGATGCTGTTTTCTTCACCAGCTGGAAAGCCTCTCACTGTCGGAAAGGCATTCAGTATATTTGACATTAAGGGTGGGGGAATGTTTGTGTAATTATAAATGTTAGACTTGCAAATACGCCTTTTGATTGCAACAGCATGAACTTCCACATGTCAACAGGAATTTTAACTTCACAAGATAATCCTTGGTTTATATACCTTGGCACCTTGCTTTTTTCTATATAATTTCAGTATGTATGTCCCTAAATTGTAGCTGAATTGTACATGTGAGCACATGAGACATTTGGATAATGCAAGTACTCTTGACTAAACGTTGGGTTGCTCCAGCTACTGTGTGCAGCTGTAACAGTTTTGGTGTTGCGATGAAAGCTGAAATCACACAGTGTATGAGTAATTACCTGTGATCCTACAGGCTTGTGATATCTTGTGCAGTGCTGCTGAGCCTGGTATTAATTCTAGAACGGCCGTTGGTTGCTGAGATCTGAACATTTTCAAGGAACTCTACATGATTCTTTCCTAGTTACGTAGCACAAAAACTTCAGTGCTCTACAGTGTCTCCACAGTGCTTCACAGGCGGGTTATTTTTAATGTGGTGGTATTATTTTTTTCTTTCAGCTGAAGGAATTATTTAAGACACTGCTAATGGATTCAGGAAGTAGCGTAGATGTAGTTTTCATTTGCTCTGAGGAGGAAGAAAAAGAAGATTGAAGGCGCAACCATGTCGTGAAGGATTGCACTTTAGCACTGTTTGTTTTAGGATGGTAAATGAAGTGTCTGTGTGCTTCCCATCCTTTCATAGATAAACTGAATTTCACATGCATGACACATGTTAAATCCTGGGAATGATCTCAGAAGAATGATAACTCAGGGTATCTTAAGTTTTTCTGTGTTATGAGAGACCCCTTGAGACATGCTGACAAGAAAGAAAAAGGAAAAGAATGCAAAGGAACAATATTTCTTGTTGGATGATAAGGGCCTCTGGAGATCTCAAAGGTTTTTGCCATCTCTTTTGTAATTTCTTCCTGTATGTGTATCTGTGATATGCTTACTGCAGTAGTGCTTCAGCCTCGCCCACCTGAGCAGGTGCAAACATAGCAGTGTTGTGGGACACCTTCTCTGACATGGCAGATCTCGAAGGAATATGTGTGATATATCACTCAGTTCATGGACATGTATGCCATGTGGAGAGCATTCCTGCATAATGTCCTGATGCATATTAATTAGACGAGAAAGACACTCATGTTGTAAATCAGATCCTTTCTTGGAAATGTACTGATTCATATCGCAAGTCAGAACCTAACCCAGTATGCCCAGTATGTCAGAAATAACAATCTGTTTTACAAATAATCTAAACTATTTTTTTGATATGTTCAGGGAGAGAGAATGTTTTATTTTCGTGATTAATGGTTAATCATGTTAATTTTATTAGTGTGACGAGAGAAGGAATATTATCTGTAAAGGGTGTGGAAAGATGGTAGCTTTCAAGAGAAATAGTGTGGTGTACAAATTGTAGGCTTAGTGTTAAGACTGTAAGTGTTGAACGAGAGGAACACAGTGGGAGCACGTGGAGCAGTGGAGATGGGGAAGACTTATTTTGTAGCTGCACTTCTTTTTCTTGGCACTTCATTATTTGTACATCCCAAGGGTTATCTTCATTTCCTCATGACTTTCTGTTGTTACAGTGAATGCTCTTAGTCTTGGCTGCTCACTCTATTGTCTTGTGTGCACCCAGAATTGTGTTGTCCCCAAGTGATCAAGGTATTTTCTGGCAGTGACACTGTGCTTCTTGATCCGTTCTCTAAGCTGCTAGGCACTACATTCACAAAGAAAAGTATGAAAAGTTTCTGCAGCTTCAAGCTTTGCTGGACTTAGGTGCTTGGTGTTTCTGAATTTGCATCTTTAAGGTTAGCTGATTAGGAAGCGTCTAGGAAAAGTTAGTTATATGGCAAATTCCAACAAGCTGAATGGAGAGCTGTTTGGGAGAGATCTTGAAAACGGGGAGTACCTTAAGCAGTGTCATTGTCTGGAAACAGTGACCTTCAAGAGTGGCTCCCTTTTCTGAAATTAGCCATATGGCCTTTTTTGTACAAAAGCTCCTACTGTTCTGTAGCTTGCCTGCCACTCCCAACGTGTGCTATGCACTACCTCAGCAGTTAAAAGGCAACAGGCTTGCATTCAGTTCCTTCCTCTGCCTGAGGGAGCTCTAATCAGCATCTCCTATCTTCCAGGAAAGTATCCTGGCTATAAAATACTGAGGTGGGATGGTTGCAGTGTCTCCTCTTGAAGGTGTTTTGCTGTGTATGGAATAATTAAATATTAATTGAGAGTGCAAAAAAAGATCAGTTTGCAGATTAGCTCACACATCTGGGAGCAGAGAGACAGGAGTTTTAAGCCTTAGCTCCAGAGAGTGCTTGTTATTAGTCCTGCAGTCTGTGTTCAGCCTGGTTTTCTGAGGATGTCCTAGATGAGAATGCCACAGTTAAGGGAAGCAGCAGAAAGTGGAACTATCCATAGATATGAACAGAAGTGAAACTGATTAAAATTAAAATAGTACTAAAGATGTCAGCTCTCTTGAGCAATAGCAGCTGAGTTTGCTGGTAGGGAGGTTTAACTAACAGGAATGATGCTGAGTATCTAATTTTGGAACTTAAGCACCAAATTAAGCATCTAAATCCTACGTCTAGTGTACTTATACAGATCTAACCATAAATGTCAATGCATGCTGAAAATGCAAGGTATTTTTACAGTCTCATGCAGTATCTTGTGCTGCTATCACTGCTTTGCTCCTTTTTGTGTTGTATCTCTCAAACCTCCTCCTGGTGTCTCTTGCTTTCACAGCTTTCCATTTCCATTTTTTCTATCAAGAATCTCTTGGTTCCTTTTTGCTAGATTCCATGACTGAAATTACTCTTCAAATACACTGTGCCATGTGTCAAAGGTGTTTGTCTTACCAGTGGTTCCTGCAGGTTGTTTTTAGCCTACATCACTTCCTCATTGGATTGCTTTGGATACCATTATTAACCAACCTGACTAATGTATGGCAATGATGGTATTGATGCTCTTTCTGCTCACTTTTTCCTTACAGGAACTAATCAATGCATTTTATCTGAATTACTATCCTAGTTTTTGATGATTATTTTACTGGATAGTCATTGGTAATCACCTTTTGAGAGATTAATGGCTCATCCAGAATCTTATAAAAATATATAATGGTATAAATAGTAGAAATTGTCTGTACTAATAATATTTTTATCAGCGATTTAATCCCTTCCAGTGCTTGGGGACTATGCAGTTCATAGGACTTTGTTCTATTTACTTAGTAAGTATGACCATCAAGAAAATAAGGCCTTTTCCCCTCCCCCTCCCCCCAGTTTCATTACAGGTTCAGAAGGAACTTGGGTGAGAATTGTATTTTCAAGATGTACTCTGATATACTTTTACTTTACTTTACTAAGCATAGAATAATGCCTTCTGTTTTCAAGTTGTCATGGATGTAAAAGTTAGCATTTTATTGACAACAAAATCTTTTTAGAAGAACCCAGTCAAGAAAGGTAAATTGCTTGTCGTAGTTTGTTTTCACTGTCAAAAGGCTTTGCTAGTATGGTTTGCTTGTAAGACTCTTCCAGTAGCTAAGAGATTGCCACATATTAGAATACTACAGAAATGTCTGTAAGAAAATGTGTGACATCTGTAAACTCTGCTGTCCTGAAATTGTTAATGCAAAAGATGATGTTGTAGACATCAATTTTTGCAGCAGTTCCTATTCAGAAAGTTTAAATGCCAGAGGCAGCTGCAGTCAATATTTTGAAAAATTTGAGTACTTTGAAAAAGTGTCTGTTCTTGCAGAACCTTACTGGAAGTTCTGAGCATTGTGTTTTGTCTGGGAATGAGAAAAGAATGCATTAGAGCAATACCTAAGCTCTTACAAACCTGATATCAAGTGCTTTTTAATAGTAACCAGAAACCTGTTTAGCTGTCTGAAATATCTAACAGTGTGGCAGATTAATGAGCATTTTAGTGATACAGAGAATTGCGGTATCCATTTTAGTAGACCAATGTGAACTTTTAAAAATGGTATTTGTTTTATCTGAAGGACACACGAATATTAGTATCATTCCATTTTAAGGGAAATGGATCATCGTGACATTTTGAGAGCACCAACAGAGGTAATTTTAACTAAATGCTTACCCTCTGATGGAAAGCACAATGCATTTTCATTCAACCCCAATATAAAGTATCTATATCTTTTATCTTTGCAGAGACAGAGTAAGAAGCACATTCTCTTTTAATACTTTCATTAAATACTTGCTCTGCTAATTTAATTTTTTTATCTGTGCCCTACTTTAGGCCAACTAAGTGCAAGTACAGTTTTCATTCAGATGGAGGAACTCAGTTACTGTATTCAAGGTGTTTAGCCTTGCAGTAATTTCTGGCATTATAATTCAAAAGCTGCTTCCACACTTTTTTATTCTCCATCTCCCAAATAATTTAGTGTTAATGATAAAACCTGATTCTCCTTGTGATCTTACCAATAAAGCTGTTATGATGCTGGTCTAAGGGGAAAAAGTATGCAGATATGCTTGGAATTGCCCAATTTGTAATGTCTTTCTGATTTCCCTGTAGCAGGGAAGTAGTGAAGAGAGCTTTTGACAGCCAGCCAAGAAAGTTGCATCATAAAGGTTTTAAAATGACAAATTAAATTCCATTAATTGTGACTTGTTTCTATGAAATTATAGTGATATTCCTAAGTCAAAACAGATTTAAATCATGCTGTGCTGTTCCTGGCTCGTGCTTTCAGGATATTTATGTTATCAGAATATTTGCTGACTGGTTGAACTGAAGGTATGTTGAAAATGTTATCAACCATTGTCATGATGAGATGCACAAATGGACATTATTTTCTTTTGTCAGCTATTTTTCACTCACAATTTTGTTCTTTTTTGATCTCAACACTCTTTGTGTCTTTTTCACTTCATTCTTCACATTTGTCTGCTTTTTTTTTTTTTCCAAGCAGCCTCATTTGATTTGAA
>VXBI01000691.1:92996-103815 GCA_013397375.1 Toxostoma redivivum
TGATTTGAACTTATTTGTTCATTGCCTCGAAGAGACATGAACAGTATGCAGACCTGGTAAAAAATAGTATTGGATAACAACTAGCATAAAGTGACACTGTGTGACAGCTACAAGCCCTCCCTCAGAGTTTTTAATTTCATTTTAAAAACTGACTTTTTAAAACCGTTTTTCATATGTTGTGTGCATGTTTGTAACCTCTAGATCTGTCACTTTGGGTTATTCCTGGAAATGGGGCAACTTGTGTATGGAGCAGAGGATTAAAACTAATCTAGGCCATGTCTCCTGTCTTCAGATCACGAAACTTAAAGCCATTTCTGAACTCCTGGGGGGCATATGGTTTTGAGGAAGATTGCAGAGGGGCATAAAAGAAGAATTACATCCTAAATTTACATTTCTTTTCCTCCATGCACTTTAATTTGGCCTCCAGAATTTGTTTAGCAGAATCCTTAGAGTCAACAGAACTCTTGAGCACTAATGAGATGTAGAAAGATAAATACACTTCATAATAAATTCATGTTACTATCCACTCAGAACAAATTTTAGGGAGGCAAACGAAAATTAAATATTTATAAATAAAATGAACTAAATTGCAAAACAAATTTCAGTCTTTAAGAGGAAGGGGAAGCCTTCTGAAAGCTGAAATTGCTGTTACAGTAACTGGAAGGCTCAAATATTGCACAAGAGATTTAGCCTGACAGGGGATGAGCAGTTTAGGGAAATGAACAACCGAGCAGCTCTGTTTCCAGTAGAAATAATAGACTCAGCAGATTACTTGTGGAGATAACAACCCAGGAACGGAGGGCTACTGAGATGTTTAATATTTTTGCTAGTTTTAAGGCTTAGTGATCTATGTGTAAAAAGCACACTGAGAAATGCTGCTGACAGTTTATAAAAAGGGAGCTCAGACCTCAGTAGAACTTGTCTTCTTAGTAGGAGTACATACTCTTACATTTCTCACTGCTTTTCAACTTGCTATTTAATCTTGAAATTTTTTTTCTGAACCTTTGCCATGGTGGATGGATGCTGTCTTTTTGCTAAAAATAAACTTGCTGTTTAAGAAGAATTAACAAAGAATTTGCTTGATGTCCTGCTAAAACCTGCATTCCACTGATAAGCCTTTCAGTTTTAGATGACTGAAAGGCAGATACTTGTCTTCATAGAGATTAGATTGCAAGTAAAAGACCAATATGGAGATTTTCACCCAAATAATGACCCTGTGCAGGTCTTTACAGGTCTGTACTGTAAAGGGGACAATGAAGATACTTTTTACGATATTTAGCTCAGGATGAGACACTGAGAGGAAATTCATTGCTAGGTTTCAGTATGGTCTTTCAATGGTGCAGTGAAAGAAAGACACATTTTGTAATACCTCCTCTGTTAGGTAGCCTCAGTTTTGCTTTTCAAGAATGTTTTGCTGGCATGTCTAGCATTTCCCTCTTTCTCTCTTGAGTCAGAGGACTACCATTTCCTTGGTAGTTATAAGATTCTCCCACGAGTTTCTCTGTACTTTTTCTTCTGAGTAGTGATTTTTCTCCTGCTTTTTTATTTTTTTCTTTTTTTTTCTCTTTCTGCCACCATACCTATAACCATCACAGCATTACTTCTCTGAACACTGACTCTTGGTGTTGCTTCATGTCTCTTGTATCCCTGATGATGTGTATCTGCCATCTCTGTACACTGTAAACCAGGAAAAATGCCCAATGTTTTTGTTTGTTTTATCCATTTCCAAATTTGCAAATGCATATGTGGTCTATTGCAATAGTACTTCATAATGTACATTTTTTCTGTGCATATGTTGCATATAGTGCCTTTTGTTTAAAGAACAAAACTACTGTTGATTTTTTACATGTTAATCCTTCCCAAATTAGATTTGAACAGATGAAAAAAAAAAGAATTTATAAGATTTTTTTGCTATGAATTATTTTCTGTCATTAAAATAAGGAGACACATTCTCCCAGCAGAATTGGAGAATTTATAGCTCTAAACACTCAGCAATTATGTTCTTCATTGAAATATTTATTTTAAAATGCAGTATAGTTAGCAAATTAAGTATATCACCTGCCTGTAATGAGGACCAGACAACATTACTTTCTGTGCTTTCTGATATATAATATTTTTGTTTATTCTAAAGGTATAGAGTTATTTCCTAAAATTAATTCATTGAGACTGTCTCATTGTGCTTAGAAAGCATCAGCTTTCAGGGTTCTTAACTTTATGAGGTAATACTAGTGACACGAGTTTTAACAAAAAGAAAATTCATGGAACAGTGCAGCACAGATTTAGAAATTCTGTGCATTGTTCATTAAGTGCTTTTTGTCTGCAGCTCTCAGGTCCCATAACTATCAATTCTGCAGGAGCAATCTAAAGTCTTCTTAAATTGTTACTCAAAGACTTTCTGAGTTGGAACTCAGTGGCACATGAAGAAGTTTATGACTTCAGTTTTATGAAAGTTTAAAGATGAACCTAGCTGGCTGCAATAATGCAATAAAGGCAAGGACAGAAGCAAACTCACATTTAGAGGCTTGCTTTGATGTTTGCATCTTCACTGGAAAGAAGTGTTGGGCAAACAATTTAATGGTGTGTAAAAATTTTTTCCACAAGCACCATGGGAAAAATCTCATAACTATGCCCCATGTAAAGTAGGGAAATTTGAGATAAATAAACAGATTTCATATGACTTCAGTAGTCTTACAGTGTTACATAGGTTTCTTCTATAAGGGAAAGTGTGGAACTTCTTCCTATTTTAAGATGCAGTTTTGTCACCATTTTAGATTAAACTGGGTGCAGGCTGCTGCTCTATGCTTGATGTTTTTTTTTTTCTGTAGGTGTTTGTTGACTCACATTGGGGTTTATGTTTCTGAAAGATTGTTGCCTGGAGTGCTTTCACCTCAATTTGGAGGTTAATTTTCACCTTAATCTGTGTCTTGATCTCACTGAATGTGAGCATACAAAAGCCTGTAGGAATGTGCAGCTGAGGGAGGATGGAGTTGCTCCTTTCAGCAGCTGCCTGAGTTGGGGAGTTTGTCAGGTGCCATAGAAACATCCCCTGAGACCATGCAGAATTGTCCTCTGAGAGTGGCAGTCCATCTCATCTGACCACAAGAATCTTGTTACCTTGCTGNGCAATTTAATTTTCCTTCCAGTGAAAATATGAAGGATGGATTTGATTCTGGAAACTGCTGCTCATGTGAATAACACCATGAAATGAACAACTAGAAAACTGATGTCAAAATTTGGAGTGAGCTCATGGTCTTTAAGTTATTAATGTTGAATCCAGTGCCTTCAGCATTACTATCTTTGGGTTTAATTGGTAAAGTCCATAAGTCTGTCTCCTGTTTTTCCTTCAGTCTCTTATGTTTCATATTGTTGTTTGCCCACCGATTTTGGTTTAATTTCCAGGTAAGTATTTTTTCTTTCAACTTTTCCCTAGCAAATTTCAGAAGTCTGCAAAATAAGTGAAGAAAATAGAAGGAAAAGCTGTGGGTTTGTTAACTGCTAAGTGTTTTTCCAAGAATGCTTTGTGAATATTAATTCTTTTTTTTTATGGAAAAAATACTTTCTTAATCATTGTGGGAAGGTGACAGTGCTTCAGTCACTGTAAATAAAACAGAATTCTCTTACAGTGTTCTCTTTCAATAAACCCCAGGGTTTTTTTATACTGTAAGCATTATAAAGACATTACTCATTAATCATAATCTGGAACTGAGCTTCAACTTTAGCTTCAAACATGTTCCAAGGAATAGAAAAGGAAAATACTAGGGAATTTTTTGTATGGACATGTCCTCATTTTTTTTACCATGGAAGTAAACTTTCTTTGTGTGCTTTGGCTCTTGTTTTGAACCACTCATTCTGAAGAAACAAAATAAAGGAAAAAAAAAAGGCTTACAGAAGCATGCTTTTGACCTGAACACAGCTACTACAGAGCTTCCAAATTTCCTGGTATTAAAGAACAAAGAGACTTCACTGAAGCACTGGGTAATAAAATGAAATAATGGAAAATGTGTCTATGAGGTTAAAATAGTTGTAATGATACAATACTGTCAGGACTATACCAAAGCACAAAGGGATGATTTGTTCTTCATTTTTGTTGCCAGTGTCCTCTGTTGTTAAACACAACTCAACAGAAACATTATCTCAGAATCAAAAGAGAGCATTCTTAATGTCTGTCCTGTATGTGATAATGCTGATTCAAACTTTCATGTCCAAATAATTTATAAACTTACATTGGTCTGTGAAAATCATATGTTCAGCAACCTGCCTACAAAATTTGAATTCTGTTCATCTTGTTCAATATCAACTGGTACAAATTCTTTGGATCAACTTGCCATTATCATTTAGGCTGAATTATTTCATGCATGCAAAACGGCATTGTTTCAAATATAATTAAATATGTGGGACTGTTCTGTAGAAGAAAGATGGAATTTTCTTAGCTCTTTCTTTGAAATCAGAAGATCTGTCTGCTTTTTTCTATGCTTTTTAAGAAGGCAAGTTCATTCAATTCCAGAGCATATCACTGCTTGTGCCTTTCATTTGTATGTGTGGTCACTGTAAAGTAAGATAATTGTTCCACAACTAACATTTTCGTCTCAAGATACAAAACCATAGACAACTAAGGTGATGTCTTCTCGCTGTATGTCTATGAAACTAAAACTTCATTTTCAAAATCTTAGCTTTTGAAACTTTCATCTTGTTTATCTTGATGTGTTAGCAGCCTCTGCCTGTGTTACCTTTCTATGTCTGATGACAGGTAGAAGTACCGTTACAAAAAATTGCTTAAAAGCTTGGTTTTGCTGCAGTAAACAGCAGCTACAGCTGTTAACTGTGGCAGGACTAAGAATCTGAACATCACCAGCCTCTTGAAAGAGAGTTCTGATTTAGAACAAAACCATCTTAAAGTTCTTCTTCGGGACGAATTTGCCAAAGCTGAAGTGCAACATAAAGATAGCAGTTTAATCTGTCTCTGGACCTGAACATTCCAGAGATATATTTCATCCTCTTTAAGTTGTATGGCCAGAGTCCTGATATGTACTTCTATTGTTTATAAACCATTCTAGCACATGATAAGTATGGAAAATATTGCATAGAAGAAACTAATTTTGTTGTTGCTTTAGATATATACTATTGACATTAAGTTGTGTGGATAATTTCCTTGATTGCCTTTTATGGGCTCAGTTAGGATTAGGGTATTGGTCATTGATCTCCTATACTGGGAAAAAGCCACTTGTCATTACTTTGTCATTGCTGCTTACATTACTAATGATCTTAGAGGTACAAAAGTGTACGAATCATTGAACATATTTGTATCTAGGAGGCCTGATTTTTCATTTTTGAGGTGATACTTTGGAGCAATGTGGTATTATTTGATAATCATTTCAGATGACAGCTGTGTTGCTTTAATTTTTCCTCTTTTGATGGCTTGGACTGCAGATGTGTGTTGCCATACTAAAAAAATTAGATGAATGCAATAAAGGAGTAGTTGGTTTAAGTTAAGCAATGTGAATGTGTTTTGATGGTCCCACTTATTTGGACAACTGCTTTTTTGTTAGCATTGCTTCATTGGTGTTTCATTTGGACAACTTCAGTGAAAAGAAGGTTGACAAAGCCTGTACAATTGTCAGGTATACAAACTTGGCACTTGACTCAAGCTTGATATTTGTTCAAATTTCCTTTTATAGAAAATGTTTCTTGTGAAAAAAACAAATGATGTCTACATTTGATTCAACAAACATAGCTGGTGTTTGCATCCTTGAAGTTTGCATACTTGAAACAACTTGATTTGCTTATTGTCTTGATGCTAGTACCAATGGTACTACTAGTTTGAAGCACTAGAAATATATCTGACTTCTTTCCACCCATTCTCCACCTTCATTTATACACTGAGGTATACATACAATGTATATCATATAGATCATACAATTTCTCTAATTCTACATTTTAGGAATTGCACTATAGCCTCAGATCTTCCCTCTGGACCCCTCACCCTCAGCACAAAGTCTGTGCATCAGTCTTCCTACATATGTAGCTGAATTTCATCATTCACTGAAGGCATTGCGATCCTGGAAATAAAAAACAAAGTATAGAGGCACTGGACTAATTAATTTGTAGAATAGGTTTGGGGTTTTTTCATTCTCATTAGTTGGAAAGAAGAAAATAACCTCAAAAGGTTTTGTGTTTTTTTAAATTAATGACTGGCAGAAAGGTGGACTAAATATTTTTTATGTCTGTGCAAATCTATATTATGATATAAGAAAAAAATTCCCTGCTGCTTAGAGAATACACCTAAGACCTGCAAATGTTAAAGAGCTGTGGATTTTTCATACAGAAAGGGGATTGCTTTTAAATATCAGCAACTAATTTACCCCAGATAGCAGAATCTCATACAGGAAATGAATTAAAAATCTCTCTTACAGTATGAAGATGTGTAGTCATCCTGGAGTGAGTAGATTTCCTGTGGCCTTTTAGACACCAACTGCAATAAAACAAGCACTTAAATTTTCTGCTTATGAAATTAAAGCAGTTGTAGCAGTTGTACTTCTATGAGTAAGATTTATGGTTAAATGTAATAAAAAAAGGCAGGCCAGCCTGTGTACAGCATTATTCCCTACAGGGAACCACTGCAATCGGTGGGCAGTGCTGTTGTTGTCAGGGGGACTGTTGAGTCTCTGTAAGGGTTGTACAGATGGGCTTTGCAGGTAGGTTGTAGTTTGTTCAGAGGGAGTATTTCAACATTAATTTCTGGCAAAATTAAACTGCCCCTCATTGAGAGGTATATGACAGTGAAGTTAAAATTTATTCAGTGAGGCTTGGTGTTGTGCTCACCTGTCGGTGTCAGGAGTGCTGTGTGTGTATCATCAGTTTCATCAGAGTCCGTTCAGCAGCTGTGTGTTTACACAGAGCCTTTACATGCACAGCACAATATTCATTCCAGCAGCCTCAAAACTGGAACAGGTTCCTGCATATCTTTTTCCTTTTTCCTAGATCAACTCAGACCTCTTCACTTGTGCAATGGATCAAAGTGATCTATAATTGCATTGAAATATTTTAAATAGTGTGGTAGCTCCTGACTATCAATATTAATCATTCACCAGCATGAATCCATAC
Source organism: Toxostoma redivivum (assembly GCA_013397375.1). Lineage (NCBI taxonomy): Eukaryota > Metazoa > Chordata > Aves > Passeriformes > Mimidae > Toxostoma > Toxostoma redivivum. The sequence goes on from VXBI01000691.1 coordinate 100,098, forward strand.
CATCTGTGTACAGAAGGGCAAACTAAACAATCTGGTATGTGGTATTATAATTTTCATATAGTTGTGGAATGAGTCTGTTTAAATCCTTTATGCTACCAATATTATCACATGAGAATGAACAATATTTAGTGTTTTCTTTTCAAGGAGGCACTGAAACATCACTTTTAATCCAGGGCTGAATCTCCTTAAAAGAGAATTCCATGATTTGCATTGATGTTGTGGATCAGGACCATCCCTGAGCCATCAGAATGTGATTGCCATTGCACTAGGCAAATGTAAAATGGTGTGAGTGTTGAACTCATGCCACACAGACCTCCAGGATCTGAGTTGGCTAATGTTGCTTATACCTCACTATGTCCACTTTTACGGGAGGCACACACACAAAACTCAAAGGAGGACTGGAACTAGAAATAAGATAGACAGGAGCTTTGCCTCCTAGAGAGCTACCTGTCTTTTTCAATACGATGATAGTGTGGGAAGTTTAATGTTTTTCAGCCTTTGCTACAACAAATAATAAAGAAAAACTGAGGAAAGTAACATGGAGTTGTGAAGCAAATAATATGTATTAAAATATGTAATAAGTATGTATATTTGAATTAGAAGAATATAAACACTTGCACAATCCCAAACAAGTAACTGTTGTTCCAACTAACCTTTATAGCAAATTTGCTGTGGATTCATTAAGGTCAGGAATTTACCTTGAAACAGAAATTGAGGTGGAGAGAGAAGTTAATTGGCAGTAGCTGTACTTGTCATCAGTGAAAGTGCAAATGGATTTTCTAATGCACTCTATTATCTTGAATATATGGTATGCTGTGGTAGCACACTGTGTGCCATATGCCTCACCCTTTCATGTTACTCCCCCTCATTTTTAATGACTCGTTCTGTATATTAAGTGTGGAAACTGTTCCAAGAGTGAGACTGGCACATTCTTTACACAGCTGAATTGACACGTCTGAAGCTGCCTCTGGCTACTGCTTATAGACTGCCTTGCCTTTCTTTCATGGAGAATATGTTTTGCCTAATTTTAGTCATGCAAACCCTTCAGCGTGATGTTGTCATAAGTCCTTGCGCAGTAGAAGGCAGCAGTCTGCCTCCTTGGCCATATATGGCTTTTGTGTTGTTGCCATATGCCTGCTCTGACATTACCTGAGTATCACATGCCTTTCATTTTGTGTGAACTAAGCGTACTGGGGGGGAAGGAGAAGGTTTCCTGCAGTAGAGAAAACTAGCTGACTACTTGGGACTTACGTAATGAAAAATAGCAATGAAGTAAGGAAAAATAACTATAATGAATTCTATTTTATTTGATGTTCCCCCCACTGCAATGAAGAAAATATCTCCATAATTTAAAATTAAAATAGCTCATACACTGGTAGTCGGGGGCAGGGTTCCATGAGCTGCTTTATGCCAGAAAGCAGTACCAGGACATCTGATGGCATTAGAACTGGGTCTTCTATGCTGCTGTGCCACCAGAGCCACCACTGTGCCCTGGCCGAGGCCAGGTGCCCCTCTTCCAGGCAGTTCCTGGATAGGGGTGGGGGTGGGCTCTGTCTAACATCTAATTCCATGTAGTGCCCTCTCTGTTTTGCAGGCACTTCAGTAGTAGAGATCTGTTGAGCTCATTGCCAGGTGGCCTCAGTGTCAGAAAATGGTCCTGGCCACTTTTACTTTGCTTATATATATTTATATATGAAAATATGCATATATAAACAAACAAAAATACTCATATAAATTAAACAAAAACCTTAGTTCTATAAAGAGGAGATTTGCAAATCACATGCAATTAGCAATTTATTTTGAGTATCAGTGAGCCCTGAAAGTGACTCCTGTTCGTGCCTCTGAAAGTTGTGCTAAAATTTTTAGTCACTCAGGCACATGCTTTGAAATACAAGTTAGTTTACTAAGTGCCTTTGTGGAGCCTCAAACTACAGTCACTCTTTGAGTCATGTTTTGGACTGAGTTTTCATTTTCCCATGTTTTTAGAATGTCAACTCAGCTTTAAAACTTAAGTATGCTTTTTCTGAGGCCTATGCCAGCACACTTTTGCTATCATGCATAGAAGCTCTATTTTAAAGAAAGCATAATTTATTATGTTTTCACATTTAAATAGGTTAGTTGACACTACAGCAATTTGTCTTTACCTAAGCTTGACCTCCGCCACTTGTGTATTCACACAATCATCTAAGCCTTCATTCCTGGCCTTCTCAAATTCACCTTTGATGGTGGATTTTGACAACCATTTTTAAACTGCTTTTCACTGTTTATTTCCATTTCCTAACAGCTTCTCTCTTAACCACCTCCATCACTGATGTACAGTGCCCATCACTCTTTTTCTCTCACAGATGTAGGAAAAGGACCAGAGTAAAAACAGTTTTGTTGTTGGTTTATTTCAGCAAGTTGCAGTCAACTCTGTCCATTACCAGTTAGCAGAGGAAGTGTGAGAAATTGCTTCTAAAACAAAGGGTAATCTCCCCCCTAGGTTTGGCTTACTGCTTAATTGTAATTGGTTTACTGTTCCATCCAAATTGTTTTTAACACTAATAGTTCTTAAATTTTTTTGTTTAATTGCTTTGTAATCTATAGAAAAAAGGGCAGAATATAAGCACTTGGCCCTAGGTTTATGCTTCATACATATTAATTATGTGTTAGCTGTGAAGTGTCTACTGTTTAAGTTTCTAATGTTTTCATGTCAATTAATGACCTTTTTCTTGTGTCATGCATCAGGGATAAGGAGAAACTTTATATGCTTTCTCCGTACTTGATTACAGTGCACATTTGTCATTGTTGTTCTGGTCCTTTCAGAAGATAATATTTTTTTATCCTTTCTGATTATTGTATGTGAGGTGTCCAGCCCTTTGATCATTTACAGTGCTTTTCTCAGAACCTTGCCTAGTTCTGCAGTATCCTTTTTGAGGCTAGGTAATCAGAAGCACGTACAGCATTCCAGGTGAGACTCCACCACTGATTTATATCATGGCATTACAATACTTACTGCATTATTCACCATCTATGTCTTATCCTTCAAAACATCATGTCTGCTTTTTTTACCACAGCTCAGCATTGAGCTGAGGTCCTTAATGAGTTTTCTACAGTGATACCAGACTATTTTCAAAAGTTCATACAGTTAATTTAGGATGATGAAAGTACACTCTTCCTTTTTTCTTCTGTCCAATGTGGGTTATTTTGTATGTACTAACACTGAGTTTCATTTGCCACTTTGGCGATTATTTTGGTTTCTCTTGTAAACTTCTCACAGTCCTGTCTGGACTTGACCACCCTAAATAACTTTGAAGCACCTGCAGTTTTCCTTGCTTACTACTCAGCCTTCGTCCCAGTTTTGTTTCAGTTATACATGAAAGGAAACAAACCCCTTGATTTTATACTGGTCAACTTATTTTTTCAGTAAACTAAACTGAGCATTCATGATTGCTGCTTTCTTTTCTATGCATTAGCCAATTTTGATTATGAAAATACTTCACAGCTCACATTTTTATAGACTCTACTTACATTTTGAAAGGGACTATTTTTGAAATCTGATTTTTTTAGAATGTTTTATTAAGATATGCACCAGCTCATGTCCTGTGCATGATGATTTGTAACACATGAGCTCCTTGCTACTCAGAGTGCTGCATCTACTTCTCTAATTTTCACCCCTCTGTCATGTTTTTCCATGGTGCAAGGAACAGAGGTCTTGTGTTCTTGCAGTTTAGTAGCT
>VXBI01000691.1:105901-124907 GCA_013397375.1 Toxostoma redivivum
ATGTCCACTTTTACGGGAGGCACACACACAAAACTCAAAGGAGGACTGGAACTAGAAATAAGATAGACAGGAGCTTTGCCTCCTAGAGAGCTACCTGTCTTTTTCAATACGATGATAGTGTGGGAAGTTTAATGTTTTTCAGCCTTTGCTACAACAAATAATAAAGAAAAACTGAGGAAAGTAACATGGAGTTGTGAAGCAAATAATATGTATTAAAATATGTAATAAGTATGTATATTTGAATTAGAAGAATATAAACACTTGCACAATCCCAAACAAGTAACTGTTGTTCCAACTAACCTTTATAGCAAATTTGCTGTGGATTCATTAAGGTCAGGAATTTACCTTGAAACAGAAATTGAGGTGGAGAGAGAAGTTAATTGGCAGTAGCTGTACTTGTCATCAGTGAAAGTGCAAATGGATTTTCTAATGCACTCTATTATCTTGAATATATGGTATGCTGTGGTAGCACACTGTGTGCCATATGCCTCACCCTTTCATGTTACTCCCCCTCATTTTTAATGACTCGTTCTGTATATTAAGTGTGGAAACTGTTCCAAGAGTGAGACTGGCACATTCTTTACACAGCTGAATTGACACGTCTGAAGCTGCCTCTGGCTACTGCTTATAGACTGCCTTGCCTTTCTTTCATGGAGAATATGTTTTGCCTAATTTTAGTCATGCAAACCCTTCAGCGTGATGTTGTCATAAGTCCTTGCGCAGTAGAAGGCAGCAGTCTGCCTCCTTGGCCATATATGGCTTTTGTGTTGTTGCCATATGCCTGCTCTGACATTACCTGAGTATCACATGCCTTTCATTTTGTGTGAACTAAGCGTACTGGGGGGGAAGGAGAAGGTTTCCTGCAGTAGAGAAAACTAGCTGACTACTTGGGACTTACGTAATGAAAAATAGCAATGAAGTAAGGAAAAATAACTATAATGAATTCTATTTTATTTGATGTTCCCCCCACTGCAATGAAGAAAATATCTCCATAATTTAAAATTAAAATAGCTCATACACTGGTAGTCGGGGGCAGGGTTCCATGAGCTGCTTTATGCCAGAAAGCAGTACCAGGACATCTGATGGCATTAGAACTGGGTCTTCTATGCTGCTGTGCCACCANGGTGGGGGTGGGCTCTGTCTAACATCTAATTCCATGTAGTGCCCTCTCTGTTTTGCAGGCACTTCAGTAGTAGAGATCTGTTGAGCTCATTGCCAGGTGGCCTCAGTGTCAGAAAATGGTCCTGGCCACTTTTACTTTGCTTATATATAGCCCCTCTTCCAGGCAGTTCCTGGATAGGGGTGGGGGTGGGCTCTGTCTAACATCTAATTCCATGTAGTGCCCTCTCTGTTTTGCAGGCACTTCAGTAGTAGAGATCTGTTGAGCTCATTGCCAGGTGGCCTCAGTGTCAGAAAATGGTCCTGGCCACTTTTACTTTGCTTATATATATTTATATATGAAAATATGCATATATAAACAAACAAAAATACTCATATAAATTAAACAAAAACCTTAGTTCTATAAAGAGGAGATTTGCAAATCACATGCAATTAGCAATTTATTTTGAGTATCAGTGAGCCCTGAAAGTGACTCCTGTTCGTGCCTCTGAAAGTTGTGCTAAAATTTTTAGTCACTCAGGCACATGCTTTGAAATACAAGTTAGTTTACTAAGTGCCTTTGTGGAGCCTCAAACTACAGTCACTCTTTGAGTCATGTTTTGGACTGAGTTTTCATTTTCCCATGTTTTTAGAATGTCAACTCAGCTTTAAAACTTAAGTATGCTTTTTCTGAGGCCTATGCCAGCACACTTTTGCTATCATGCATAGAAGCTCTATTTTAAAGAAAGCATAATTTATTATGTTTTCACATTTAAATAGGTTAGTTGACACTACAGCAATTTGTCTTTACCTAAGCTTGACCTCCGCCACTTGTGTATTCACACAATCATCTAAGCCTTCATTCCTGGCCTTCTCAAATTCACCTTTGATGGTGGATTTTGACAACCATTTTTAAACTGCTTTTCACTGTTTATTTCCATTTCCTAACAGCTTCTCTCTTAACCACCTCCATCACTGATGTACAGTGCCCATCACTCTTTTTCTCTCACAGATGTAGGAAAAGGACCAGAGTAAAAACAGTTTTGTTGTTGGTTTATTTCAGCAAGTTGCAGTCAACTCTGTCCATTACCAGTTAGCAGAGGAAGTGTGAGAAATTGCTTCTAAAACAAAGGGTAATCTCCCCCCTAGGTTTGGCTTACTGCTTAATTGTAATTGGTTTACTGTTCCATCCAAATTGTTTTTAACACTAATAGTTCTTAAATTTTTTTGTTTAATTGCTTTGTAATCTATAGAAAAAAGGGCAGAATATAAGCACTTGGCCCTAGGTTTATGCTTCATACATATTAATTATGTGTTAGCTGTGAAGTGTCTACTGTTTAAGTTTCTAATGTTTTCATGTCAATTAATGACCTTTTTCTTGTGTCATGCATCAGGGATAAGGAGAAACTTTATATGCTTTCTCCGTACTTGATTACAGTGCACATTTGTCATTGTTGTTCTGGTCCTTTCAGAAGATAATATTTTTTTATCCTTTCTGATTATTGTATGTGAGGTGTCCAGCCCTTTGATCATTTACAGTGCTTTTCTCAGAACCTTGCCTAGTTCTGCAGTATCCTTTTTGAGGCTAGGTAATCAGAAGCACGTACAGCATTCCAGGTGAGACTCCACCACTGATTTATATCATGGCATTACAATACTTACTGCATTATTCACCATCTATGTCTTATCCTTCAAAACATCATGTCTGCTTTTTTTACCACAGCTCAGCATTGAGCTGAGGTCCTTAATGAGTTTTCTACAGTGATACCAGACTATTTTCAAAAGTTCATACAGTTAATTTAGGATGATGAAAGTACACTCTTCCTTTTTTCTTCTGTCCAATGTGGGTTATTTTGTATGTACTAACACTGAGTTTCATTTGCCACTTTGGCGATTATTTTGGTTTCTCTTGTAAACTTCTCACAGTCCTGTCTGGACTTGACCACCCTAAATAACTTTGAAGCACCTGCAGTTTTCCTTGCTTACTACTCAGCCTTCGTCCCAGTTTTGTTTCAGTTATACATGAAAGGAAACAAACCCCTTGATTTTATACTGGTCAACTTATTTTTTCAGTAAACTAAACTGAGCATTCATGATTGCTGCTTTCTTTTCTATGCATTAGCCAATTTTGATTATGAAAATACTTCACAGCTCACATTTTTATAGACTCTACTTACATTTTGAAAGGGACTATTTTTGAAATCTGATTTTTTTAGAATGTTTTATTAAGATATGCACCAGCTCATGTCCTGTGCATGATGATTTGTAACACATGAGCTCCTTGCTACTCAGAGTGCTGCATCTACTTCTCTAATTTTCACCCCTCTGTCATGTTTTTCCATGGTGCAAGGAACAGAGGTCTTGTGTTCTTGCAGTTTAGTAGCTGGGTAAGTGAATGTCATTTGAGACAGAGAAAAGCATGGCTCAAAATGTGTCATTCATATTGTTTCACTCATTTCTTAAGGTCTCTGATGATGCCTCTCAAGCCACTTGTCTCAGATTTTAACCTGTCCTCACTCTTAGAAACATAGAATTCATGAGCTCTGAAAAAAATATTGAGAATGATTACCCAAAGGAAGAAAAGAGTGAAGGTGAAATCTAAAAGCAGACTACAGATACTGTGATAACACAAAAAAATGAGGGAATAATCTGTCCCCTGTGTCTTGGATGGACAGGCAAAGAAGCCATTACTTTAAATTTCTGGAACAGTGATTAGAAAAGCAACAGGAAAGTCTGGAAATGTTCAGGAAAAATTTTTAAGAGCGAAGGAAGGTAAAGCTTTTCTCAGGAAGGCAGTTTCAAGCACTGGAAAACAAAAACATTGAGAGTGTCAAAGAGAAGGAAAGCCCCAAATCTGCAGTTTGTTCCACAGGTGCTTCCAGGAGAAGGTTCCATTGATGTTCCCAGATATCTGCCATCAGCTGACATCTCTGAATCTCGGTTTGTCTCCTGAGACTTTGCTATCAGGACTGAAAAATACATTTGCTGGGAGAGGTAGCATGAATGCTTACAGCAAATTTGTCTTTGTTTATTTTACCTGGCATTTTATATTATGATTTTGTTGAGCATCCCAGCTGATATTTTCACTGTAGAAGTACTGCTGCAGTATCATTCCACACAATGTTAAAATGTCGATGAGATACCTGAGCTAAATATCTTGGTTTTTTTTAAAAGAACTTTCAAGGATGAGATTATGAAAGTATAAAAGACTGTTTTCATTTTGTTAGTGGGATTATTTTTTTCTTCCTTGTTTGGGAGGGAATGAGGAAGCTATGCCTTCTTGGTGTAAATGATTTGTTTAAACTTTTTCAACTTTTTTGTAAATAACTAGATGACAGTTTTCACACCTGTATTTTTTTTTACTATTAATGTATTAAATATATGGAAAACCTAACAATTGCTTTATAGATTCCACACAATTCAGTTTGCCTTTGAAGAGAGGTTGGCAGATTGTGGTGGAGAATGCTGTTTTTATGTATGGATCAGATAGAAGAGGATTAGGATGTAATGTATTTTAGGCTTTGTAACTTTAAACAAAAGTCAGAATTTGGGGAACCCTTGGCAAGTCAATGTATTTATGTTCTTAATCCTAATATTCAGCTGGGTACTCTGCAAATATGAACACTCTGCTGTCTCTGAAGTATCTTGTTTTGACAGCAGAGGAAAGAGGTAAGGCAAAGAGGCAGAGTTTGTAAGATGGTGTTTTGTAGAATGGAGCTGACAGGAAAAAAATAAATGAGGCAAAGAACAAACACTACTCTGATCCTGAATGATGGGCCACTGTGTACACTGTTTATCTGACTGAAGGTGTTCTGAATTCTGCAGATGAAAATCAGCTGTTGCCTGGCCAAAGCTGTCAGTTGGCTCACTCAGTAAGGGTAAACTATATGTAGCTTTGCTGAATCTTTTATTTTTCTGTTTCTCCCACAGTTTATTTTAAAATATTTTATTTATTTATTTGTTTATGTGTTTTTCTTGGAAATAAGGTAAATAGAACTGAACAGTGTCTTGTAGGTGCATGTGCAATACTGCTTCCTGAAAGGATTTTTAAAATATTTCTTTGAACATTCTTGCTGAATAATTGCCTTTTGGGACATTATTAAACACATTCTTAACTAATGATCATCAGTGATTTACAGTTAATTGAGAAGTAAAAAATGTTCAGATAAGGCCATCTTTGCTTTGAATGGCACAGTCCTGACTTTTATTTGTTGCTCTCTATTTGCCTAGCTTTGTAAAGATCCTCTGATAATCTCACAGCATTCAATCTTGATAATCTACAACAGGGTTGTGTCATCTGCAGATTTTGTTGTTGCCTTGCTTGTTACCTTTCTTGAATTACTCATTTTAGTATAGAAGATTGGATGTCCCACCTTCAATTTACTAATGTATCGTTCTTTTCTATGTATTTTCTTCAGATTTCAGTCTGTACCATGCCAGATGGTCAACCTGTGTAAAAGCTTTTTCTAATGACTAATATAAAGTTTTTTCCTAAATATTTACTCACAGAATCAGTATTTTGCTGCCATTTGGTTATTGACAAGAATTTTAGGATTGTCAGGTGTTAATGAGCCTGGGCTCTGAAGCTTCACCAATTGATTTTCAGGCTTTCTTGTGAGGAGGGTGAGGAGGAAGTATCTGTGTTGAAATCGTAGGTATGAGAGCAATTCACACCAACATGCCCAACCAGAATTAAGTAATTCTGTTGCTTATAACCACATAACTGTGGTGCTAAGCTTGCAATGCAATGTATGTTTGGAAAGCTGTGTAAACCTCAAATGACCAGCTAGCACATTGCAGTTTCCTACCCCAGGTAGTGTTCTATCTATTCCCAAACCAGATAGTGTTTGTACATAAGGTGTAATAAGTCTTTTAAATGCAGTCTAAATGCTTCAAGATTTTTGATAGTACCATTGGAGGATTTTCATTAGGACAGTATGAGCACATTTATCTATTTATTTTGAAACTATGTCGATATTTTTGGGAAATCTGTACTGTGGTTTCTGCCCATGGGCTTGTAGAATATGCATAAACTTGACCTGGTAACCTCTGATTTCCTGCATTTCAACTGCAACTGACATGCACATGTCCCTGCTCACACAACTTGGATATGAAATATCTAAGAACTCTATTACATCCAGAGTATTCCTATTATAGGATGGACAATATAGGTTGGATGTCCTTTGCGCATGCTGCACAGTACATATTTGTTCATTATGATAAGCTGCTTATAAATCCACCTGTATTAACATTTACCATCTGTTTTGCTTCTTGCACAGTCAGATGATGTGGCTGTCCAAGAATCAGTGAATTATTCTACCAGGCAGTTTTATCATCCTTGGTTTTGTTTGCATAAGTCTCCCCTCCTATTTCTAAACATATCCTGCTAGTCTTGTTAACTGTGTAATTTATTTTTATCACCTATCAGCTCTTATTAAATATGCATAGATATAGTTTCAAAGATAAAATTCTCCCACTTTTCACCAGTCTGAACATCTGTGAATTTTAGATGTCTACATTTATTTCTCACCCTTAGGATAATGTCTTCTGAAAGGGGACATTAATGCTGAAGGAATACATACAACACATCTTGGCAGGTACACAGGTGATTACTGTAATTAGGAAAGGAGAGCCCAGTGCATAATGCACATTCACTCATTCAGAAGTAACTGCTCAGCACTAGATTTAATTATGTGACCATGTCCCAACCACAGGTATTTTGCAGAGCTCTGAGATTTTCATAGTTCGGTGCCACTTGCTGAAGACATGTCCCAAGGTATTCAACGCTTTGCTTTTAGAAGGAAACTCTCACTTATGGAGTTTGGTGCTCTGGCTCTTCTTCCCTGTCCTACAACTAATTTTCAGTGACTAGTCTTGTCAGACTGTGGGCTCCAAACCCACCCGGCAATAAGGACCCTCTGTAATTATGGCAAAGACATGCCAGGTTGAGGTAGTTTAAGCTGCATCTGAGGATATAACCTAGGATGTTGTTAGGGCACCAATGCCCATGATCACCCGCTCAGTATGAGTTAGGCTGTTGCCTGTAGAGTTCTGTGCCAGCACTATACTGTTCCCAGCTCTGGAGGTGGCTCATGTGGAAGTATTTCTGCTATCCCTGCAAGGCACTGCTTTGTCTGTATTAACATGCTTTTATACTGCTCTGCTAACTTTGCTTTTAATGTCTGGCTCAATTTATGCTTTCCAACCTTAATTGCTATCTGTTTCACTGCCTCTTGGGAAAGGTTGTTCTTTCGAGTCTGTGAATGTGTGGAAAAGGGTTTATGATGTCATATGTAACAGCTATTTCATTCTGTTTGGGTAAAATCAATGCAGCTTATTAGCCTTTTTTAACCAATGTATTTCAAGGTAGATCTTACTGCAAATGCATAAGACAAGTTTGCCATAAAGCTGAGATGTAAGGCACAAGAGCAAAATCAAATACAAAATCCATGTTGTTGCAAAAGTATTCAATGATAAAAAATGTCCATTCCAAAAATGTTTGTTTGACCAATTACTGTTTCAGCTACATGTCTTTTGCCACAATGGGTTCCATCATGACAGCAAATATAAATACCCTTGCTTTTTTAGGTTTATGATGAGTATAACTTGCACAACACCAATTCTGCCCATGGGCCTATTTATTTTCTATTGCACTATTATGCTCATGCGTCATCAGTCTGACTGGATGCTTTTTCTTTTGTTTTATTCTCATTAAGCCAGATGTCCACATTTGTAGACTAATTTGGAAATGTGATGCAGAATTTACTCCTTAGACAAATGTGGCCATCTGCTCCATACTGCAAGGACAAGGTATGGGACTAAGGATGAGACTGCAGTTCAGAAAAAGAAATCTTCTCAGGCAGGAAAATTAATCCTTCTTCCTTAGTGAAAAAAGAAATCCCAGTCTGCTCATTGACATGACATGGTAAACAATAAATTCAGGTTTCGGGTGACTGAAACCGCCAGGTTCATATCCCTTGTCCCTGAGATGCAAGCCAGACTTGTAGGTAGTATAACCTGAATATTCAGAAATTATACTTATGTAAAATTGATTTTAAAGGAATGGGAGAAAAATGACAGAAGCTTGCTGTCACATGCTTCATGCAAATGTTGTTTCTCCAGAATGCTGATAGACTTCTGATAAATCCATTTGATCTTTCTGAACTCCACAATGATTTTCTTCTGCATGGCAAATGACAATGAGCCTATTGAGGAATTTAACTTCTCAGCTCATTCCTTAAGCAGGCATCACTCATATTTAAATACACATATGATTAGTATCTCTCTGGATTCTGTAGGTAGGTTTTATCTTGCCAGTGTCATTCCTGTTTGGTTCTAGCTGTACAGAAACAAGGAAAAACAGTGAGCTGATGACACTGACGTAGATGATGTCTGATGAACAGTTTAGCTGTATAAGTGTGTCTGATTTGATTTGAGGAAATATAAATATTTTGATCAGATGCCAGAAATATGAGATAAACTTGCCTAATTAATAAAAAGACTAAAAGACAAATAATGGGGCATAAAGCTCATAAGTACATACACCCACACAGCCCCGGCACCTACCTACATTGGAGTGTGTAGGAGGCCTCACAGATGTTTCTTTATCAGAATCAGATCATTGTTTTCCACACTGAAAGCAAACTCAGATCTTAAGAGGGTATAGATGTCTGAAGTCTGAAGAAATATAGTGAATCTCCTCTTGTATCTACTAACATGAATTTAATTTTAGTCATTTTAGTAACTGTGCTTCTTTACAGGCAAGAGTAAAATTTTTAAATTTTTTCAGCAATGTGAAGTTCCACTTGAGCTCAGCAATGAGGGTAACTGATTTAGACAGCACTTGACAATAAGAGCTTTCTGGATAAAGCAAACGACAAATAAATGTTTACAATCATCAATCTTTCAGGTTTTCAACCTCCAAGTGTTGCATGACACAGTAGTGTGAACTTCTTTAATTTTCATTCACTGTTATTTCTCTAGTTTTTTTAAAAATTAATTTCTTCTGTCATATTTCAGATTAGGCTGCATTTATTTTTAGAAGGAAATGCAACTTCTCTGCTTGTATCAATATTCTAAAATTATTGTTGTAAGTTGTCCATAGAGATAATCATAGAATACTATTCTAATTTCTAATATTCTAATATCCTAATAATCATGTCCATAACCATAGAATAATATTCTTATTTCTTTTTTAAAATACAGTGAATTGGTCCTTTTGTATACTCTAATTTGCTGTGAGCAGCAATTAATTTTAATATTTTGTTCACAATGGACTACTTATAGAGCAAAACTGTTTTTTTCACAGCAAGTAGGAGAACTCTTCTATCTCACTTTGACATTGATAGTACAGCATAGGCTCATCATGAAGGCTAAGCCCAGTTGTTAAACAAGTGGAAAGTTGAATGTATAAACTTTGGTCTGGTTCTGCAAACATGTATTGCTCGAGTACAGTTTACACTGAGTCTTGATTACTAAGGTCAGTATATTAGGATGTGGATTCCTGAGCTAAGTAGGAGAGGTTTCCAGTATTGCAGTAGGAAGCTCACAGGCCAGGTTTCCTGCTCTTGGGAAATGCTGCTGCTATTAAGTGGTTTTGCAACCTACATGCATTGACTCCCACAGATGATCAATACAGGAACTCTTTGTTTAGGCATCTGTTTTCCCAGAGGTTTATAATACCACTGTTTCTATTTTGGGATAAAGTCTGGACTAGTAGGATCATAAATCCAGATCATGTCTCCTAAAGAGAAGGCTGATGATGAATTAGGCAAGAAAGGGTTTGTTGGGGTTTTTTTGGGTTTTTTTTGTTTTTTTTTTTTTTAATTTTGGATAATACCTATCCTTATTTTTAAGAATAGTATGGTGTAATTCCAGTGAAGGCAGAAGCAGACCTCCCTCTGACTTTAACAGAGGAAATGTTCTATTTTTATTCAGTGTATTTAATGCAAACTCCTAGAAAAGTCAAAGAGAGCCATCTGAGTTTTTCTTTTGAAGTTTTGAGAATCAGCTGGAGTTAAAATATAACACTTAACATCTCCAACATTAAGACTTCTCCTGCAACTTAAATTCATGGCTATCCTGGGTTCTGTCAGAAGAGTTTGCAGAGGAGTTAACCTGACAGTAAAAAGTCCTACAGTGGTGTTCATGAATGCTGCTTCTTGAACAGGAAGGACATCAGAAGAAAAGATTTTATTAAGAGTGCCAAACTATATTTAACTGCATAAGAAAAGGTGGAGTTTTAAAATACAATTTTTGAGTCTTTTAAAAACATTTTCTTTTAATAATTTTGGTCAGGCTGTGTGGTGGGTTTTTTTTGTTTCTTTATTTTGTTTGTTTTTTGGGTGTTTTTTGTTTGTTTGGTTGGTTTTTTTGTTTTGTTTTTGTTTTGTTTCTTTGTTTGTTTGGTTTTTGTTTGCTTTGTTTTGGTTTTTTTTGGGGTTTTTTTTTTGGTTTTTTTTTGGTTGTTGTTGTTTTGGGGTTTTTTTGTTTGTTTTGTTTGTTTGTTTGTTTGTTTGTTTTGTTGGGGTTGGTTTTTTTGTTGGGTTTTTTTGTTTGTTTGTTTGTTTGTTTTTTGTGGTGAGTCACATCAGGCCAGTGTAATTGTGGCTTTCTCTTATATTAATGTGTTAGGTGGTGTTACTGCAGAGACCCAGCTGGCCAAGGGAATACTTGTCCATCTGCAAACTGTGATCAGCTTACTCAGTATTTGCTGGTGGAACACAAAGTGCACAAGACTCTTCTGTCCTGGTAGCTATCATAGCAGTGCTTAGAGCTTAGTCTGTTTAGACAAACTTGGTTTTTAATCTGTGAAAGGTAGGGAGGATTGCAGTGGAATGCAGAGTAAAACAAATCACCAATCTGGAGGAAATGGAATATATCAGTTCCACTACGCAAAAGACTACCAGTGGATTAATATTTCAGTGTTTGCAATCTTCTTTATTTCTGAAGGAGTTTTTTAGTTGGACAAGAACGCTGTTGTGCTTTGTTAACAGGCAGTTTTTACTCTATTTCTTAAAATTTCCAGGAAAACAATCATGAGAACTGTGACAATTATAGAATCAAAGAATGGTTTGGATTGAAAGGGACCTTAAAGATCATCTAGTTCCAACCCCCTGCCATTGGCAGGGAACCTTCCACTACACCAGGTTACTCAAAGCCCTATCCACATATAATCAGGGCTTATTGAGGTGTTTTGGGGGTTTTATTTTGTGAAAGTACTAGCTGGTTCTGTTGGGTATCTCTGCTCCTCCAAATACTTTGTTTCTTATGTAATTAAAATATGTTTCTCATATACAGTGTTGCTTCATAGCAGATTTTATCACAAATTTCAGTATATGTATTTTCCTGCTTAGCAGTTTATGTGTAACATAAATAACAATGTAACATAAATAAACATAACAATGTAAACCCATTTAGTCAAAATGAGAGTTAGTTACATTATAGCTACTAACTTGGAGCTGCTAGGAATTGTCTCAATCAGCTGGTTTGTATGATTTGTGTTTTAAAAGGTGGTATAAGCATTCTAAACTTAGAGAAGATAAAAACCACTATCAGCTGAAATAATATCATTTCCTGTAATGTGGCAGCTCTTTTTTCTCAACAGTGGATTTTGACAAGAAAGTCACTGTTCTGAAATATTAATCAAGAATATTATTCTAGTGTTTATGAAGAGCTGTTCTAAATATTTTTGAAAGGACTCTGCAAAATGTGCTATGTAAACTTTCTGTGCATGACATCAACAAATCGTACAGTAGGTATAGCCCACTTGTTTATTATAATAGAGGAGCAGGTATCTAGAGGCTAAAAACTGTGAGGCTGATACCTTTTCACAGTTGTGCAGCCTCAAGGTATGAGTGGAGAAATGTATAATCTAATATTTGTTCAGAAAATTCATGTTTTAAACAAATTTGGTGTCAGTAATCTTGCTTAGCATACTGTGAAAAAATAGAACGCATAGAAAATGCTTAGAATAAACTTTGTCAGATATTTATTCAACAAAGCTCTTAAAAGGAGTGGTGTAGTGATATTTTGAAAACTGTTAAGGAGTACTGTTAAGGGTCTTATTTCAATACTTAGAGTTTTGGTTGTTAGCTCTTGTGTGAGTCAGTCCAGGCAGATGTCTAGGTGCTTGCTAGCATGGACCTCACTGGACTGCTCAGGTGCTTTATGCTATTCCTGTGTTATTAAAATGGTCTAGATGAAAATCTAAGCCCTGAGCTCTAAGCTGTTAGCTGAAGCCTTAGGGCTCTAAGGCTAAGATGAGACTTAGAAGCTCATGTTTGTTAATGAACATAATTCCATTAGCCTTTTTAGGAATGCATTATAACCTTGCCACCTGGGCAAAGCTTGTGCATTGGCCAAAAAATCAACTGCTGTAGTTTCTAGATGCACAAGATTCCATGCAAACTGGAAAAGAGACTCCTTCAGGAAATCACCTCAACATTAAGAGCTCTTCAGTAACCCTCACTTTCATCTCTCATGACCCTAATCTTCACTTTCATTTTAAATTAGAAATAACCTAACACTTTCTCGATTACAGAGCGAAAAGGTATCTGCTACAGTGGTATATTCTGTAAATATCACATCTTACAGCAGGTTTGCCCTTATGCATGATGTTCTATCAGTAACCCCTTCTTTTTGTCTTCTTCATGTATCCCTCTTACTTCCCAGCACATTCTGAGGTCTATGTGGGGTTAGACTGCCTCCTGCATAACCATGTGCTCCTTATGCACCTGGGTAGTTCTTTCCCCACTGTAGTTATATTCTGCAGGTCTCTTGTAATAATGTGTGTGTCCTTTTCTCTAAAACCAACTTTTAGGGTGGGCTTCCACAAGAAGGAGCCAATCTGATAACCAGTATTTGGTACAGTTAAAATCAAGTTATCAAGCTATAAAGCCAAGTAAAATTCCAATTTTCTGCCCTCCAGCCCTTCAAGTGTGAGGAAAAGACAATGTAATTTGAAGTAAATCTCAGTTTTGTATAACTCTCATAAAGGATTTTTCCTTCTACTATCTCTGGAGTATTTTGAAAATCTGCATTATAAGGATAAAGTACTTTCAAGAGGTAATGCCAGGACTCTGTCTACATAGACAGTGAAAGACTTAGTTAATTGAGTGATTACCAGGTTTGTTTCAGTACCTCAGATCACAGGTCATGGAAATGTGGTTGAAACTCTGTAAGTTTCTAGTCACACTTTGTGCTCCAAGGAAGGCTATCAACATTAGGTCAGTGAAGGCTTTGTCTAGCCAAGCCTGAAAAACTTGCAAGGATGTAGATTCCACAACTTCTTTAGTTGCTTGTTCTAGTGCTGCTCTGCTGCCATATATGTAGAGCATTTTTAGAGCAAGTAAAATTCACAGCTGTGAATTAGTCCATACCAAGTCCAAGAGTATTTCTCAAAACAGCAAACAAGTACAGTAAGTTCATAAACACTTTAGTCTGGCATAAGGCAGTGGAATATAGTGAGAGTGGTACTACATGGCAATGGGAAGGGTTGCTGGATAATGGGCAATTATCAATTCCCATTATCAATTTCAGTTCAGTTTTGACAATTTGTTAGGAAACTATTTCCATGAAATATTCTTTGCTTCATAACTGGCAGCATCACACTGCCGTTTCTTAAATAAGTTGAGAGGTGGTGGAAAGGTGCATGTCAAAGATATAAAAGATCTTTGGTACTGGAAAAAAATATTTTTATTCCCCTGTGCCAACATCAGCACCTATTGCAAGTATGAGAAAATTCAAATAGTAATATAAAATGTCACATTTAGCCTGCCTTTTAAAAACAGCAATGCCACAACAGAAATCACTGATTTGTAAACTTATTGTGAACCCAGTAAAATTTTCTGAAAAAACACATATGTTTCAGTATGTAGATCCCTGGAAAATGTTTGTATCCTGTAGGAATGTGTATCTTCCTCTGACCTTGACAAACTTGATTATAAACAAGCAATACAATTTGTAACATGAAAAACGTTGTTCCTACATGCATATTCATTTGGAATGGGTAGCTGTTTTCTTATATTTTGTTCTTAAATGTGTTATAGTTCTCAGCTTATCTGAATTCAGGAAAAAATCTTTGGACTGAAAAAGCTGTCCACCTCTTCTAGGTGCCATTTGGTGCTGCAGAGAGAAAATAAAGTGCTTTAAAAAGCATTTGAAGGACTACAAGCATTAGAAGCCAAAATCTAGAAGCTTTGATGATGAGACAATCACTATTTTCATATTTTCTTGTGGTGTAGCAGTCACTGTGCCCTCTGCATTTTGTTCCTGTGAGAAATGTCAACAATGTTTCACAATTCATCAAGGAGATGTCCATGTGTTTTTCCTCCTTGTGAAGGAACAGGGTCTTTCCGACTGGATGAGTAACTGCATCTGTGGGGCTATTCTTGCTGCATGCTTTCTTATTGTTATTATTCAAGATTATAGACAAAAGTTTCTGTAACTGATTATCTCTAAGGATGTGATCCAGCCTTCGTTGAAGCCAAGGGAGAAACGTGACTGGCTGAAAGGGATTTATTGCTGTAAATGAACTATATGAGTGCATGTGCTTCCAAGGGTAAAGCCTACTTGAGAGTCCACTTTGAGGGTGGCAGTCTAAAGGCCTTAATTTAAATTCCTTATTGTGCATCTGAGCAGACTGCATGCTCCAGATAAATGTGGAGAACATTTGTGCTGTTAAAACAGGGCTATAATCCACCATAAAATAGACAGCTTTTATTATTTAAAAGTAACAGACTCAGTGTTTCGATCCGTCACCCTAAAGTAGTGTGTCTGTGTTGCCACATTAGGCTGTGTTATTTGTTGTGCAAGGTAAAGTTACATGAGGAAGCCAGAAAAACTCATGGAGTTTGCAGTTGTATGCCGGCACTTTTTAGGCTTTCAAGCTGTGCAAAAGCAATTCCATGGTTAGTTATTTATCATTAGACTGAAAACTGTTTTACATGTGCTTCGTATTACAGAAGTTAGAGTTTCCTTTTGCCTTCCATGGGCATGATGTTTACCTAATGCTGTTTCCACGTAAGTATTTTTAATCAGACTGCCAAAATCTGAAAATCTGCCCAAATAACTGAGGCTGAATCAGTCCCAGCAGTATCATCTCCAGGAACTGTGTGAACCTAGGTGTCTTGACTTTTCAGAAGCATCACAATTAGTTTTCTATTAGAGGGGTATCACTACAGTTTAAAATTAATATCTGTCCCTTAAATAGAAGACGTGTGAAATTTTCATTGTCTTCATTATATTTTTAGAAGGTATTCTGTCATAAGGCATGTTTATTCCAAATCCAGGGTAAGTGGATAATCACTATCCCTTACACAGTGATTTCTTCTGCCTTAGTTGGTGAATGTCTTTAAATAGGCTCTTGTTGAAACGCTGAAATGCTGAAGTGCAATCCAAGTATAATAGCAATGGTAAGTAAAGATGAATACACTTTAAAAAACTTCCTTCTTTAAATTTACCTCCCTAGTATCTTCTTTCATGGAGAATTTCCTATACAGATGACGCAGTTGACAAAAGCCTGAATTCAGTGAGTAGCACAAATGTCACTAACTAAAGCTTTGTGCATTAGCAGCCTTAATGCAAAAGCAAACTGTTCCGAGATTATAACCTCAAATTCATATAAAGGCAGAAAGGGCCATGTTCCTTTGATTTTTTTTAATGTGTGCATACAGATAACAAAGGTAATTAGAATATAGTGGCACCTCCCTTATTGCCAGATGGTACCGTGACACTTAATTTGTAATAGGTTTAAATAGAATAGAATAGAAAGAAATAAAAAGAATATTTTTTCTTGGCTTTATGACTTGAGAGAGCTAACTACCTTAGAAGTTTGAACTGGTGGGAGAGCAGCATTGTAAGACGAGAGAAATAGAGAGTGAAAGCCAAGCCACAAATAACTGCAACATTGTGATCCCTTAAGCCCTACAGTTAGAAAGGGAAAAAAAATCTCCTCGTTGAGAATTCAGGGCGGGCAGGGAAAATAAAATGGGTGAACCGCAAGATGGAAAACCCGTTCCAGACTGTGATGTTCTAGTGACGCAAGCTGAGAAAGGTGCTGCGGCACAGCCGCGCTCTCCTGAGACCCAGCTAGAGTCATTCCTATAGGAGAGAAACCACATGAAGACAGTGAGTAAGGGAAATTCTAACAGTAAAGTAGACTGGAAGGGACTGCAAATCCAAACTGTTTTCGTAAAACAATTCCGTGTCTGGGTAGAAAACAATGAGCCCTTATCCACAAGTGAAATAACGATAGAGCACGTACTGGGCATTCTGTTCAACAGCTGACAAAGTAAAGGAAAGGAGGTGGAGGGGAAAAGATAAGTAATCCTGTAAAAAATTCTGCTTAGGTGAAAGCAGATTGCTGGTAGGGAAAATTTAGTGAATGTGTCCACAGTGGACATGGGTAAATGGAAGATAGGAGTGTTTCTCATAATGAAGAAAGGATCAATTCCTGGATCAAGTCACATCTCAGGTAATTATAGAATTATCAAAAGTGGTCTGAAATCAGAGGTACCAGATTCTCTGTCACCCATTATGAAGGACTAATCTCTAGTAACTGATTTGTAGATAATACAAAGAAGTAAAATTTTTTCTTTTCTTGATCAAGAGACTTTCCTTGTTTAAGTTAAACATCCTGAATCATGGTGACTGATAAGAGATGTGGGAGCTGTCTTTTCCTCATTTGTCTTCACAGAAGACTTTTCCCATGAATATTGAATATGATTCTTGAATAGGATAATTGTAGAAGGTTAAATAATAAGTTGTCCTGTAGATGATTGTCATCCATCTACAGATGCCAGTATTAGCTCAGTTGGCATTAGCGCTGTGCTAATAATGCTCCTGATTGTGGGTTTGGTCCCTATTGACTTGGAGATCCTTGTGGGTCCCTTCCAATTCTGAATATTTTGTGATTCTGTAATAAGGCATTTACCCTGTGGCTTCTCTGAGTGACATGGGAAATTGAAGAGTCTCTGGACTAGTCTCCCAAACTGTCTGTTCTGAAGTTATACCCTCAAATCCATATAAATGAGGCATTTGTTAAGACCTTTTTCCTTTCTTGATTACCTGAGAGCTCCCTTTAAGTTCTGAAGACTGGAATTCACAACAGGAAGTGAAATTATTACATTCTTGGTGCAGGTTTGCCTCCTTCCCTGAGATGGAAAATTTACACTGACTAGGTATGGCTTAATTGAATATTTTCATACATATGTCCTATAATGTTTGATTGCTTCTAGGAGTGCTTAGTCATGGCACCACAGAACATTTTGTGCTTAACACTAAACATTTGCATAAATTCTTGGAACTAGGTTGGCTGCATATGAGGAACAAACTGAATCTGAAGTGAAAAGAAATGTTTTGAAGACTGAGTTCTAAAGTTTGTGACATTGCTAATGAAGTGTGAATTTTAACAAGCATAGTCAACATTGATGATATAGTGTTCAAAACTAGGTAAAAAAATCCTGTGAAAAGCCTTTATTCCCAGAGCTTTTTCATGGGTAGGCATGCAAAAACAGGCATATGCCTTTACATCAACTAGTAGACAGTTTTTCATTGACCATTCTCTTTACAAGTGCATAAAGGACATAGTACTTCCAGTTTCAGATTGGTCCTAATTCAGTGATACATTCTCTAAGTGATTTCCTCTTACCCTCCCAAATAACCTTGAGATGTTGTAACCAAGTAAGTCTTTACTGATTCTGCAATTTTCTGCGTCCCATTGCTGCAGTGGAGAGACTGTGTGCTCTCTCCCCAATCAGAAAACAATGAATGAAGACTGCATATACTGGAGACTGGGAGTTGATATCTGAGATCACTGGCATCTTAATCTTAAACACCGCCCCCCTCCACAATTCCTTCTTGATTGGTGAACTAACCTCAAACAGGGTAAACAGAACTGCAGCCTCTTTCTATATCTGAGTATGGAAATATAACAACTATTCTGCTCTTACCTTTACATTAAGAGACACTTTTGAAGCCTTATGGTTGTGTCAGCATATATCTAAGTGTGAGATTTATCCCTCCTTGGTACCAGACAGACCAAGGTCCAAATCCTGGGCCATGCCTCTGTCAAAGCTCTGGTGTTATACATACTGTCTGTGGACAAACACGTAAATGTGCCTGTATCCCTGCAGAGGAACTCTTTTAAACTCCCTTCTCCCTTTTTGACAATTTCATAGCCTTTACCATTCCTCCATCTAATCCCAGTCTCTGCTTGGAAGAGATTGGAGTCTCCTATTGGGGAATCCACATGTTTCAAGAAGAGACAATCTGATCATGCTAGGTGGAAGATGAAAGTTGGTATCTTATTAGGAGGATTTCACATAGCAGTACATGGTAAACAAATAGGAATGGTCAAAAGCCACAACCCACGCTGGAGTACATTCCCATATCATTCATGCATTTTTAAAGTAGATACTTTGCCTACAGGTTTGATCCTAAAGTTTGATGCATGGATGAGTGGACACAATTCATTATTGGGCCTAAGTGCCTGCTTAGCTGGAAGAACGAAACTTTAACTAAACTTATTTTATGTGATATATCACAATAGGTCATACTGGGCCTAATGAGAAGATCAAACCTATTTATGTATGTCAATGCTTTGCTGGATTTTAATACTTTAGACTTCCAAAAATTAAGCTTCAACATGTTTAACTAATGATACTGAAAGCCAAAGCTGAAGCAAAGTTGAGGCTGCAAGTCCAGAAGGATCAAGCCAAACTATCTCAATAAACAGCAAAAAAGATATGAATTCTTTATGGGGCATTAATAGGAAATACATATACATACATATATATATATATATATATATATAAAATTTTCACTTAGCCCTGGAGCAGGTCCAGCAGAGAGCCATGAAGTTGATCAAGGAAGAGAAGCATCTCTCTTACAAGGAAAGGCTGAGGGA
>VXBI01000691.1:125028-193056 GCA_013397375.1 Toxostoma redivivum
AGGAAATTCCACCCGAACGTGAGGAAGAAAATCTTTACTGTGCAGTGGCTGAGCACTGGAAGAGGTTGCCCAGAAAGCCTGTGGCATCTCCCTGTCTGGAGATATCCCATTTGTTTGGATGCAATCCTGTGCCATGTGCTCTGGGATGGCCCTGCTTGGGCAGGGAGGCTGGACCAGATGACCCACAGTGGTCTTTCCAACATGACCTGTCCTGTGATCCTGTGGCTTGCTCCTTGTTTGGCTACCAGTTTTATGTCGTAGTTAGTTAGTTGTTGCTAGCTTTATCAACAGTGGGTTTTATGTTGGAGACGTGTCCTTAGGAATGAAACAGAGAGATTCAGAGATGAGAGAAAATTGATGTAATACCAAGTAAAATAAATTTATCCCTGTAAAATATATGAATTATTCATAATGTAATTAAAGTGTTTAAAGTTAAATGGAGTTCATCTCATGTTTGTTCAGTATGTGATATGAAAATATTTAGTTTTTTTAACTGAGTAAATGAATTTATTTAAATCAATAATTAACACACAGTACAAAGAATTAGGATCAATTATTTTCATCATTTTAATTGTAATTAAGCTTTTTTTTTACATCAATGTTTTTACTTTGACTCATTTAATTTTTGTAAAGATAATAAGAGCCCTTTTTTGAACCATTAATTTACATTTTTCTCAGCTGAAATGAATGGAAAAGCAAATATATAGCAGAAATCAATATCAGGGAGAATTATAGATTTGAATCACTTGGCATTGTATCTGCTTATTATTCTGTACCCTATCAGCCATAGACCACCCAAAGACACTTTGCTTATGAGAAATTCAAAAAGAGATGATATGTGCTAGAATAGAATCTTAACTGAGATTCATTGCCCTTGAAATAGAGGCCACAGAGAGTGCAAAATAATAACCAGTAATTTAAAAACCTAACAGAGCAAACAGATCTACACAGTAAATTTGAGAAGTAGCTATTAAAACTGCTCTTGGAGGAATATAGGAAGGAAATCTTTCAATTCCTAGTGCACAAGGAATCCAAATTCCTTGGGGTTTACAATGAAGGCCAGCCAAAGATTTTCTGTAAAAAAGGAAGAAAGACCTGTATTAAATAAGTATTTGCCTCTGAGAATGAAATTTGTAGAACTGTATATAAAGAATGATGTATTGTTTTCAGCTATATTAAGATGCTGCAAATGTAGGAAAGCACTTAGGAGTGCTTTTAACTTAATTTATTTTATTTAATGTGTGTTTCAGTTTTATGTATACAATTTTAATTTAATTGAATGTAACAGAAAGACTTCTGACGACCTCTCTATGCTTTGGATTAAATATAATACTCTAGAAAAGAAGTTTCCATTAAATGATGTTCACTTTTTCATGACATTAGATAGCATGACTCACTATCGGCATAATATAAATAAAAATTTGGGATCAGAGATTTCTAATTTGTTAAATGATAAAATTAGTTTAATAAATATAATAGTTAACTGACAGAGTTATATTTTAGTAGTTAAGAACCTAAAAATTGTTTAATTATGAATAGTCATTTGCAATTGTGTTAAATGTTTCAACAACACATGAAACTTGTCAGCACTTGCCAAATAGCCAGCAGTTTATTTTAAATCTCCTTGCCTCATGGCTTTTAGGATAAAGTCACATATGCAGATATTGTTATACTGTGGAGATGGTCTGTCTTTGCCAGGATTTTCAGTTCTAAAAGTCTCTTGCAACAACTTGTGGTAGAAGTTTCACACACACATCTGTTCTATCCAACAGCCTCTCGATATTGAGCAGAGACATCTCTTTATGTTGTACAGTGCAGAGACAATGTGAGAATAGGAGACTTTCATACTGGATGGACTTCAACCAGGTGGAGTAAATGCCAGTGCCATGACTTGGCTGAAAACACCTCTCTGGTTACATAGTACAGCTAAAATTTGCCCAGTGGATGCTACTTTATGTTACTCACTTAAAAGTCTGGACAGAAATATACAATTTCCTATCCATCCGTCCATCCATCCATCCATCCATCCATCCATCCATCCATCCATCCATTCATCCATCCAAAGATGTACACATATACCTGTTTATGTAACAAGTTTTGAAAATTTTCTGAAGTGTAAAGTGAAATACTACCAGTATAATTATAACAATCAGATTGCAAGTTATATTGGCAAATACAGGGCTTAAAACTCTAGGGGGATTGAAAGGACAAGATGAGCAACCATATCTAGTTGAAGGTGTCATTGCAGCGGAGTTGGACTTGATGGTCTTTAAGGTCCCTTCCAACTCGATTAATCTGTCATTTTACAATTCTATGATTTTTATGATTCCATGATTCTAATTAAAATAATTAAAATTATTCAGCCAGTTTTTGAAGTAGATTGAAAGAATATCTGGAATTTAGGTTGTTGTTCAGTCTCTCACTACTCAGACAAGCTTCAGGCACTGCAAATGATATTTATGTCAGTCTTTGTTTTCTTAGTCAAAGAATTTTTTTGCACAAGGTGAGAGATACCTTAATGAGAATAGCAAACTTTCATTCTTCCAGAACCCTCTGGTTATCATTCATGCTACTCCTTCATTTTTCCTCTTTCTGTACACTTAGAGAAAAATTTCCATGGTCTTGGACTTTTCTTTCTGTCAGTCAGTGAGATCTCCTCAGATATTAACCTTGCTTAGGTTTGTTAGTGTTACTTAGGCTTGAATTTTATTTAGCATCCTCTCATTTTTTCCACTATATTGTTTTCAAAATTAAGTTTGCTGAGGATTTCCTTCGCTGTTCTGTTGGTTAACTTCTAGGTTCTTAGTGCCAATTCACAAGAATTATTCCTCAAGTATTTTAAGTAATTCTTTCACAAATGTAGTTTCTATTAATGAGTTAATGTTTTAAATCACATTATAACTGTATTTGCATTAAAAAATCATTAGATAGTCAGTCTCCAAGTGGTGCCTGTTTCACAGGAATATGAGAATAAATATTATGCTTTGTGTTAGTTCTTATAGTTCTAGTTATGCTAGTTTTTATTTCTCAGACTCCTCTAGTAATTAAATTTTTAAAGTGTTTTTTTTTTTCAAGATTGTACTTGTCAGAAACCAGCTTGGAAAATCAAGTGCCTTTTTTTCTATATCCTATATCCTTGAGCATTGTCTGTCTTTATTTCTGCATGGCAGCCTTGTTGTGTCACAGCTCCACTTGCGATGTTTCATTGGCTGAGAATGCAGAACATGTGGTTTTGGCTGGAATAATTCCTGAACTAACTGGGACACTGTTGCATAAAACGCCATGAGTACTTTTCTGCTGTATCACCCACTGACCTCAGAGACAGGAGTACTGAACCAGTTCTCCCTTACAAGTTGTGTTATGGTTTTGCTTGGCTGGAAAACTCCGTGGGCACATCACAATTTTGTCCCAGCAGAACAAACCATGAAATGTAACAAGAGCCTTCGATAATCTCTAGCCTCTGTGTGTGCATGCTTTTTTCCCCAAAGAAACAAATGGAATGGTGCTTTACACATCATTACCACTGTTCCTGAACTAAGGCTGATTCATAATGCACTGTAGCCAGTTTTAGGATTCTACTTTACTGATGGGTCAAGCATGAGAACATCACAGTGTGAATGGGAAGAACTAATAGTGCACTAGTTCCTGATCTTCACTAGGGATGAGAGGGGCAGAATTTAAATCTGGTTCCCATGTATTGTTGAACTGCCCATTTTATTTGTCCTCTCCTACCTACTTCATTGTCTTTTTCATTTTCCTAATACAGGAAAAGAACTGACGTAAATAATATTAAGTATTATTTTTCATATTATTTCTTACAGTAAGTTGTTTCCATCTATGTCTGCTTCCTTTATTTGTCATGCTATTGATTTATGAGTTGAAAATTCAATCACAGTATTTTTCAATGAGCATTGAAATTCTTCTGTAGTCTCCAGTGCACTCTGAAATACTTCTGAATGCTGCATGACTCCTTGTTATTTATCATGTGGTAGAAGGGCATTAAGTAATTTTACTATCTGCTCAAAAGATTTAAAAATAACACTTAATCTCATTTGTTACTTATTAAATCATGATAATGTAGATCTTGCACAGGTAATAATAACATGAAATAATTTATTAACTAATTAATAAGCATCCTATCAGCAAATAAAATTGTAGATAATACGTCTTTATACTCTTTAATTTTTATGTGCTCAAATTTGCATCCCATTCACTTGCAAATTTAATCCTTGGTTTTAGGCTAAAAAAACAGAGTGTAGTGTCATAATGTGGTTGAAATGAGTAAGTTAGTGGTTGCATAAATGTATCTGAGAACACTGAAATATTAGGACTGCTCTCTAGCATTAACTTGCATGAAACAACCCAGACAGTAACAGCAGAGGAAAGTGAATCCTCTCAGGGTTGTTCACTGGGACTGTTTAATTTATGGACATACATGTGGACCATATGACCACGCGCTTGTTTAACACCTGAATTCCACTCTGAGCTATTTAAAAATTGTTCCATTAGCAACAGATTCTGGCATTTGACCTAGTCCTATCAGCACTGGAGACTTACCAGAAAAGTAATTATTAACTTACGTTAAACAGAATTACAGGCAAGCTGAGTTTCCCTCAAGAGCAGCACCAAAGAGAAAGCAGTTTAAACTGTAGAAGATACCTTTGGGTAAACTCAGAAAAGGCAAAAAATAGGAAATCTATCCCTGTTGGGAAATCATTTGAAGAAGAAAATATTTGGAGGAGTAATGATTTTCTCAGACAAAGTCTGGGTCACACAGTCAGCCAAAGAACAATGAATCAATACAATGTATCAAGTTCTGGAGAGCATAAGGATAGAATTTTTCACAAATTATGTCAATCAGGATTTAGACATTGCAGTGATTGAAATCCCTATTTGGCACATGGGCACATGCTTAAGTCTGAGTCAGTCCAATGAATGATATTTAAATTAGACAGATTCTTCAGAAAACTGGTCAAAACCATTTATTTTCCTATTAACTAAGCCTGTTTTACACCCCCTTGTTTAAAATGCAAAAACTTTCTGATTGTGATTAAGAGACATTCATTTTTTTCATTTTACAGTCAGTCTCTTCCTGCGACCTCATATAATTTGTGCATCCTTATGCTTATATAACATATCTAGAAGATACATAACATACGTACATCAATGCTGTGTGTGCATGTTAATTTTTCTTCCCCCGGAAAATGAAATATAAAATCCTTATGTTTTCAAGCTGTGTTAAACAAAAACTTATCTGTCATGCCAGCTCTATTCTCTGTGCCTCAGAATCCTTTGTGGACTCTGAATGCCTGCAGAGACTCTGCTTGTGTGTACTTCATAAGCAATAACTTTGTTGTCACACTATCTAGTCTACTGTAGGGAAGAGTGACCTTATTAAATTAATTTCTAACTGGAAATTAGGTATTAGTGAGCTGCTAGTGTAGCTTTCATTATCCATTAGGAATTTTTTTTATTTTTGCTTTTGTTATCGATCCTGTTGAACCTGCTGTATCAGACTGAGATATTCTGCTGCATGCAGCAGGTACTGCTATTGAGTGCAGTATTTGAGTCACTGCTTTGCTTGCCTCAACTGGAAGATGTTCTTTGTGTATCTCATAATGACCTGCCCTGCTGACTCATTTGATTCAATCTTTTGAAAAGGACAGTGTTGCTCTCTCCAGTTTGTAAATCAGACCATGCTGGGCTGAGGGCTGTACTCACTAGCTTTGTAAACAAATGCTGCTGGGCTTGGACTTCTATCTGCTTTAAAAGCCAGTTCTATATCTTTAAATATGGGATACAATGATTATTTCCTATTGCAATAGAGCAATGCCCAGGAAGCAGGACAGAGGACAAGTAAAATGGCTTTGCTTGAGAAAAATGCTGTGGAACACAGCAAGATGCAGAAAGGGAGTTAGCTGCAGGATGTGCCTCAAAACTCATGGCTGGTCAGCACTGGAGATCCAGTTTATGCTGGAATGAACAACCGATTGAATTCTCTCAGAGAGAGCCCTCAAACCATGTAATCATGCTACAGAAAGTTCCCTAACTGCAGAGCAATATAGAATACAGCAGTACAGAATAGACACTGGGACGGGTGATGATGGAGTGACATCTGCAAGCCACAAGGTTCTCTGCAGAGGAGTTCTTTATGTGTAGCTGATCCCTGTATCTGCAGTTTTGAAAATAATGTCATCCTGTAGAAGAAGTTAAAATAAAGCTAAAACTTGAAGGGACTCCAGCTTCCTTTATGATCCCTGAAATTGTCACTGATTCAAAGAAAAACTCAAAGCATTCTGTAATGTTTTTTCTCCATGGTTTTGGCAGCCTTGCACTGTTGCTGAAGATCTCCGCCTGTTAAATGTCTGGAAGACCATGTAGTATTACACATAACTAGGGCAGTCACTTCCCTTTGTGTCTGATCCAGCAACCCAGTATGATTTGTGCAATCTAGAATGGTAAGAATTAACATGACACATCTAAGGAAACGTGAGACCAGCTTTACAGCTAATAAAACAGAAGACAGTTGATCAAATAAAAACATCTGCAAATTTTATTTTTCTTGTCTTTTATTAATCTAAGAGTGAGAAGCTTGTAAAGTCCAGACAGTACCAGATCTTATAAAGATACTCAATATGGGTAGGAGGATGTAATTAGCTCCTTTCAGCCACTCATTTTTGCCTGTGGAAGGACCAGGCCAACTGCAGCTTGTGCTGCTTCCTTCCTTTCATCTGAAGTGGATGATAGGATGATGGATTTGTGGGCAAAGGCCATGCACTACAGCACCAAAGCTGCACCTTTTCCACTGAGAGAAGCACTAATGGTAGCCCTTTACTCACCTGGAAGTTCAGGGCACACTGTTTCCTGACCCACTCTTACTCCCGGGACCTTCCAACTCACACTGTAATGTAAAGCAACAAAAAACCAGACTGAGGTACTGGAATAAAAGGGATCTCCTTTTCATTAACCTTTTTTTCCCTTCATAGGAACAGGAAGTATTTGATATCTGCTCTGTGCATGACAGAGACGAACTCTGCTGCACAGTGGCTATTAAGTGGCTGTTAAGGTAGATGGCATCATGCTGGACTGCAGGGGAGTGTGCTACAGCCTGGCTTCACACTGGTGCTTTAGCATAATGGCTTTTGTGAAAAACTGCTAAAGCTGTTTGCATCAGGCTACAAGTACTGTTTCTACATAGTGTTGGACATGCTGCAACATTTTCTTCTGCTGAAAATGACAAATCTACAATTCCTACCCCTCAGCAGGGTGTGAGAACATTTCAGCTCACCCAGAGCCCATCAAAAAAATTAAGATTCAGAGACCAAAAGGGTTTCTTGTTTTGTAGCCAAGTATCATTTCACTACAAAGAAAGAGAAGTAACTTAAATTTTGAACCCTTTTTCAGGAATTGTTACATAGTTTGCAAGAACTAACAAAAAAGGGTGATGGGAACCTCAAAGAGAGATTATCTAGCATTCCTGAAGAACAGGTGTTTTAAAAAGCTGCAACCAACAAAAGTGTCTATCTCCCCTTGTCAAACTTATTGTTTTCCCCAGTGTTAGGAAGATATTCCAGTATTTAAAAGGAATCTTTCTCCCTCCTAAATTATTTCTTTTTAAAATCTATTTTGGCCATTGAAACAAACCCTTTCTTTTTGCAGCAAATTGGACATGTGTTTAAGGATTGTTCTTACCAGCAGGTTAAACACTCCTATCCTCTTTTGTATTTATTCTTTCTATAGGTATGATAGAATTATTTCCTTTTGTGTGGATCTTGCGCTGTTACTTTACAGTTTTTGAAGCACAGTTCAGAGAACTTAATACACCATTCCATCAAAGGCCTGACTAAAGATCAGTAAAGCAGAAAGCAATACTTGTGGATAAACATCTGAGTATGGCTTTGTCTGCTTTTTTGCAACAGCAGTACTTTGTTGACTCATATTCAGCTAGTGATTCATTATTATCTGTTCTTGGACAAAACACATAAACAAGGTTTATCCCTAAGGATAATCCTATATGAGACAGTCCTATATACAGAGCTTTTCCCTTCAAGACTTAAAAAACTTCTAATTCATGGGAATTCTTGGTGGTGCTTAGTTTTGGACTAAATAAAAAAAAAAACAAAATTCTTCTCTCAGTTCAGGTGCAGGAATCACATGTCTGGAGTATCACTTAGTCCTTGTATACTACATCACCACGAGCACTATTTTTTCTTATGTAAGAGTGATAATTTGTCAAACTGGATGCCATCCTTCCTGCTAAAAACACTCTGCTAGTGAGGGGGCTAAGTATGGAAACTTTTTTCAGCCTTTCCTTTTCCTGTAAGCCTGGGAAAGCAATGTGCTACTGAAAACATGCACATGTTTGTAGTCTAAACTTTACACTCAGAGTTTCTGCAGAGCAGAAACCGAGCAAGATTTGAAAATGTGCCCCTTTTTAATTTTTTTTCCCCATGTTTTGCATCAGAGAATCTAGAGTTCAAGAATCACAGAACATCCTGAGTTGGAAGGGACCCACAGGGAATATCAAGCCCATTTCCTGGCCCTTCACAGGACACCCCAAGAATTCCTGCATGTGCCTGAGAATATTGTACAAACACTTGAACTCTGTCAGGCTTGGTGCTGTGATTACTTCTTTGAGGAGCCTATTCCACTGCCCAACCACCCTTTGGATGAAGAACCTTTTCCTGATACCCAACCTAAACATCCCCTGACACAACTTCAGGCCGTTCCCTTGAGTCCTGTCACTGTCACCACAGAGCAGAGATCAGTGCCTGTCCCCCCCACAAGAAAGCTGTATCTGCAGTGAGGTCTCCCCTCAGTCTCCTCCAGGCTGAACAGACCAAGTGCCCTCAGCCACTCCTCACACAGCTTCCCTTCAAGGCCCTTCAGCATTCTTATGACTCTCCTTTGGACACTTCAGTGTTTCATGTCTTTTTTATGTTGTGGCACCCAGAACTGTCCCCAGCACTGGAGGTGAGGCTGTCCCAGAGCAGAGCAGAGCAGGACAGTCTCCTCCCTTGCCTGGCTGGTGATGCTGTCCCTGATGCCCCCAGGACACCCTTGGCCCTCCTGGCTGCCAGGGCACTGCTGGCTCATGTTCAACTTGCCATGGACCAGAACCCCAGGGCCCTTTCCATGGCACTGCTCTCCAGCCTCTCATTGCCCAGTCTGTCTGTACATCCAGGGCTGCTCCATCCCAGGAGCAGAATCTGGCACCAGCCCTTGCTGAACTTCACATGGTTGGTGATTGCCCATCCCTCTGATCTGTCGGGGTCTCTGTGCAGGGCCTCCCTCCCTTTGAGGGAGTCAACAGCTCCTCCCAAATTTGTATTGTCTGTGAACTTGCTCAGTGTCCCTTCCAGTCCTGTGTCCAAGTAATTTCTGAAGAGCACAGGTCCGAGGATGGAGCCCTGTGGAGCCCCACCAGTGACAGGTCACCAACCTGATGTCACCCCAGTCACTGTAACCCCCTGTGCCTGACCCATGAGCCAGCTGCTCACGCATCATTGGACGTGTTTATCCAGTTGTGAGATGAACATTCTCTCCAGAAGGATACAGTGAGAGACAGCATCAAAAGCTTTGCTGAAATGCAAAAAGATTTCATCAACTGGATCCCCTTGGTCAACTGGGTGCATTACCTTATCATGAAAAGAAATCAGGTTTGATAAGCAGGACTTCCCCTCATGAAGCTGTGCTGGCTGTGACTGATGATTGTGTTGTCCTTTAGGAGTATTTCAGTACCTCCCAGAGTAAATTTCTCCATAATTTTACGAGACACTGAAGTGAGGCTGACAGGTCTGTAGTTTCTGGGTTCTCCTTCTTGCTCTTCTTGAAAACTGGAGCAATGTCTAGCAGTTTCCAGTCAGCTGGGACCTCTTGGGATTCCCAAGACTACTTAAAAATTGAGAGAGGTTTTGTAATGGCATCAGTCAGGAATTTGAGGATTCTTGGATGAATCCCATCAGGCCCCTAGATTTGCAGTGAGCTGGAACAGCAGATCACATATAATTTTGGAATGGAGTATGGGTTGATCATTCAGAGTCATGATCCTCCAGCTCAGGGCACCAAGACACTCTTGGTCCATCACTTGGGTAAAGTGTATTTGGAATCTTAGCATCGTATTCCCTTTAATATTATATATAAAATATGTATTATCTATTATATTATCTTAGAATAAGATCTTAGATGGTGTCTGCAAAAATGTGTTCCAATTACCTGATTCTTGTAGTAATATAGTGAGACAATCACAGCAAATAAGAAGCCTCAGTTTGTCTTTCTTTCTTTCTTTCTTTCTCTCTTTCTCTCTTTCTCTCTTTCTTTCTCTCTTTCTCTCTTTCTCTCTTTCTTTCTCTCTTTTTCTCTTTCTCTCTTTCTCTCTTTCTCTCTTTCTCTCTTCTCCCATGTAAGAGATCATTCTCGATCTCATTACAGCATTAGCTGCAGTTCTAAACTTTAAAAACTAGCTGTTTAGAAACCTAATCTTCAGAGCTGGTGAAGGTTTGGAGCTTTATCAATCCTATGAGGAATGCTAGCAGAGCTCTGTCCTCATGGTGATCATGTACTGTGGCTCTCACAGTCTGTGAAGTATCTCAGAATTTGGATTTCTTTTTTCAGTCTCTCCAGAATTATGTGTGCCTAAAAAGTTTTAAAATATTTTCTTAAACGCATACAGGTTTTCCAAGATTTGGGCTCACTTTACATAGAATGCTAGCAAGAACAGGAAAAAATAATAGAAATGCTTTGTTTTATGACTTCCAGGTGCTGTTATTTTCAGTTTATGCAGAATATCATTGGGAATCACTCCAGGATTGTTAATAGGAAAATTCTTTTTGTATATTTACTGGATCATGAATTGCCAGATACTCTTGGCATTGTAAAAACAGTTCAGACTCAGAATATCATGCAGACATAGTTTTCTCATTCAAGACCTTACTGTTGGATTAAATTCCTAAAACTGTGAACTCTTCTGAAGTGTTTGAGGCTGCTGTATTTATTAATTTGGCTGTATTAAGTTCACCTTGTCAGCTCATCCAGTGGTAGTTCAGACTCATACTTAGCTACTAAATATGACTTCTTCAAATCTGGGCACTAAAATTCTGCTTTTTCAAGAATTAACAGTAAGTTTATTCATAGGGTCTTGATTTGCTCAACCAACCAAAACAGATTTGAGCAACTAGTGTACTTTAGTCACTATAAATAAAAAAATGTTGATTCAAAAAGTGACACTAAAGCTGGAAAAAGAATCCAGAATTTCTGCTTGAACTTACTAAATTTATTTAAATGTCTTCAAATATATAGGAAGGACAGAAATGCCAAACTATAGAAAGTGCAGAAACATTCAGTTATGACTATTTAAGACAGCAAAATGTGTTTTGTTCTGCCTACTTTTCCAGGCTTTCCTTCCTTGCAGGTGATATAAACTATAAGCACTGTATTGATTATTTGGATTTATATAAAATTAAAGGGATATCAACAAATGGACAATTTGAGACAGATAAAGCTATTATCAAATAATAGTCCTACCAATTTTTAATTCAGAGAGTAAAATTGAACCTTCATATGTTGAATGGGGAAAGTAAGTTATGATGGCTAGGGATTTTATCTGTGATTATATTTGTCTAAAAAATTCTGGCTTTTTTCATAGCATGGAGAGGAAGTTTATCTAGTCAAATTCTTGTTTGGCAGATACATAATCAAAATGAGCTCTTCAGAAAAAGTGCACCAAATCCTTCAAATGTAATCTTCAATTCAGAGATATTTTTTTTCTGTTTTAAACTGAAAATCCCAGAAAAAGTCATCACTTGGTGAATTTGAGACAAAAGTGCATCTTTTTAGATCACCCCATCATCTAAGCTGTTTAGTCTGTTTCTTCTTATTATGCTTTTTTTCCTGGCAAAGCATGACTAGGAAACAATACACTCTTTGGCAATTGAAATATAAATAAATCATCCAGGAAACAATACAGAGGAATAGTAAGATGTGATGTGACAAGTTCTAGCATTAGCTATGGATTCTAGTTAATTTTTACAGGAAATGTAAAACTAATACTTTTCTATTCTTTCAAACTTTATTTTTCATAGGAATATGCCTTATATTTTGTTTCTGTTGTAGAAATACCTGTAATTGTATGCAATGTTTTTATTAAAATATTATTGAGGGATAATTCTGCAATCAATTACTATGGTGTGAACTTCAACAAACTTTAATACACATTCCCTGAAATACTCCTCTCCTTTTAGAGACAGAATTTTGTTACCAGAGTAGAATTCTGATTGAATTTATGAGAGGGGAAATGGTAAATTACAAGAAAGTTGCCAACCACCATGACAAGATTTTTATTGGATATCTTTCTGGCATGCAGGCTTTACTGCTGGGAAGTAGCTGGGAAGATTTTCCTCAGAGGTTTGGTGCAGCAGATTGGCCTGAGGAGGTGGGTGAATTTGAGGTAAGTGTAAAGCAAGCATTAGACAATGCAGGTAGACTTTGGGCCAGATGTCATTTTCCTGATAGCACTGAATAAATTCTGATGTGAAGCTGCAGAAGAGCTGGCCAAGGCTGTTGCCAATAGCTGCAGTGTAAGAGCAGGGTGCTGTGTAATCCCACCTGGAAAAATGGTGTGGAGGAGTCTGGGGAACCACAGACCAGTGGGTCCTATTTCCATTCCTGATTAAATGCTGAAGTGCACAATAAAGAATGTGATCAGTGATTCCCTCCCAACAGGCCATGGTCATTCATGTGTGCATGAGTGGGAGGGAATCAGCATGGCAAAAGAATTCTTGTCTTGCTGGCCTTGGAGCTCTCTTAAGGCAGCTATAGAGCACAAAGATAAAAGAGAGCCAGAGATGCACTTTGTTTTCTACCATGGATTATTAAAGAGATTATTAGAAAAGTCAGGTTGCCAGAAGGTTGGATAAGAGCTTTTTCCAGGGGCTGAAGTTGGTTAAAGACACGAAAGCAAATAGTATTGTAAACGTCAATTCTGCTTAGAATTTAAGCATTCATATTGTAGTGTATTTTATATTTTATGGACAATCAATTAATTGTGTTTATGGACACTTCACAAAGTTGACTGTGAAATTGGTTTCTAAATGTTCTTCTGTCTTATACATCTGTTCCCTTTGAAAATGTCTTGAAAATATTTGCTGATATTAAAAGTTGCCCATGATCAGTATCAGCCTGCAAACAACTTGGTCAGGAGTATTCTTAGAAGTGTTTATTTATCAGTAGCTTGGTAAAACTGTTAAGATATATAAATGCTCCAACATTTAATACATCTATTCAGCTCTTCAATGCATAGTTAAAGAGTAGCTGCATAAAAAAACTTTAAAAAAAAATATTCTGGATTTGGTTTAGATTGTAAAACGTCTTCTATATGCTACTGCTTTTCCACTAGCTCTTCCATACTGCAAAGTATGGGTGTTGAGCATGTTAGTTAATATTTTTATGAAGCCCAGCTAAGTTTTCCCAGAATTTTCAATAACTGTGTCATTCAATTTCGGTGTAACTTAGATGCATATAAGGGTAGCAGAGAACAAATAATATTCTATATTACCTGTAGCAACGTGTGTGTCATGTATGCAGGTTAGAAAGCAACACATACACAAGCACTGCTTAAAAAAGCATAATAAAATTATTCAAGTACTAGGCTAATTTTCTGCAAAAATGGATACATAATTAATATTTAAATATTATTAATTGTAATTTATGCACAAACTTTTCCTGTACAAACTGACTTGGAGCTCTTCAGCAGGACCAATGAGATCTTTTTCTATATCCCCAAGATAAAACTAATTTATGTGAAAATTTTCAAGGAAAACTTATTAAGGCAGTGTTGTAGCAATTAGAATCTTGTATGTCATACACAGACTTGAATTTACCAGCTGACATAGTTTCAAGCCACCACAGCTGTTTTCTCCCACCTGGTAACATTTTTCAGTAAAGACAACAAAGCAATAATGTGTCCTTGTGCCTGTCAGAAGCTGAAAGCAGCCAGCTGTGTTTTTGTGGCACTGCCTGGGCAAGGCTTTTAAAAGGGTTGAGAGTCTTTGGTCTTTCATCTTATTTTGGTTTCTGATGCAGCAGCTGGCACTAATGATCAGGCTAGGATGTGTACTAGTATGCTAATGATGTGTCTAGGAGAAAGAGCAGAATTTGGGGAGAAATCCTCTCCGTTGATAAAAATGCCATATGTATAGCAAACAATGCAGTTTTGGGGTTTTTTAATCTCTTCCTCTATGCACACTCTCCCCAGAAGTTTATTTCAATTCGAGAATCCTCCAAGGCTCCACTGTAATCATTCAGACACTGGAATTAACCTATTCCAGAAACAGAATAAGTGTTAATATTTTTAAATCTGGGGTAGAGTTGAAAATTGGAAGATTTTTTTCTTCCTCAGGGAAAGGAGTAAAAAAGTAATGAATGCTCTATATTCTGTTTCTTGACTTCCTCCCTCTTTTTGAACTGATTGGACCCTATACCCATTAAACTGTTTATGGCAGAGACTTTCAAATGTGATTTCATTGAAATGCGAGGTTCAGGTGAGAGAGCAGGAGCATGCAGAAAGCCATAGATATGGATATGTTTTTGCTTGCACTAGAACCCTTTTCCAGCACTTTACCACAGTAATATGATTTATAGCCATTTCAAGTCTCATAGCCCTTGTCTACAGGAGAAGAAAGGGATCCAGTGATAAACCTATTCTGCTTTGGTTCTTAAAAATTTTGCTCCAGAGACATGTTTTGAGGGTTCTAGGTATCAAAGAACAAGATTGTAACAAAATCTGAAGGGGTAATTTACCGGACCCCTAGTATGTCCTTAATTTTTCCCTGTTGTTCTCAATGGTATTTCTCCCAAGGTTCGTCTGTTTTATTACCAGCTAACTCATGGTATCTTTGTAGGTATATAAACTCTGCCTTTCTGTTGTTAAAAGATCACACTTCCTAACATTAATTTGAGATCACTTACCTAAATACTTGCCAGAAAACAAAAGGGGGCTCAAAGTCAGTCTGAAGTAACAAGCCGAGATTGTCACCAGATGAAGATTTCCTTCTGTCTCTATGGGCTCATCCAAAAAACAGAGCTCATGTCCACAGCATTCAATCCTTCAAAACACATTACTCATGTGTAGCATGCCTCTTTTGAATGGCCTGTTCTAACTCTTGATCTGTGTTTGGGAATTTTTGGGAGCAATTATTTGTCAAGCAACTTACCTCAGGGTTTCATTTATAGGTGATCAAGTCCTATTGCCCAGGGCTTTTTCTTGTAAAACAAGATAATGGTAACTGAGGCTGGATTGCATTTTTGTGCCTGAAATATCCCAAGCCCTAGGGATTATCTAAACTAAATTAGAGACTTTAATAGACTTCAAACAAAAGTTAAAAATAAAACTACAGAGAGAAGTGAGGTTTAGATTCAGTATGAATCTTCATAGCTTCAAAGTTGTCCACTAATTTTAAAAGTGTTCACATGACTTCAAGGAAGGGAATCTTGTTCATGTATTCCACAATGAGATACCAGTAAGAAGTATTCTGCCAGTTTCCTCTTTTAGCTATCTTTGTTTCACAGAGACAATTTATGGGGATTTCTCCTTTTCTGGCATAACTTGCCTCAAATATCTGGCAAACTATGTAGTGAAACTCATTTGAAGATATTGATAGACACTAACTGACATTTAATCTAAGTATCAGAAACAGTGTGTCTGAAGCTCATAATTGCCATACTAATTGCAAACTTTGAAGTATTTCACTTTTCTTCTGACAGAAAATAGGTCCATAGGCATGTGTGTCCATGTGAAATCTCTTTGTATGCATAAAAGGCCACACGGATTCACTGAAATCTGTCACTTTTGATATTTCTGGGTTAGAAGTTGTTGATGGATGCTAGGGAAGAATCAGATCCTCTTTTCAATGTACATATGTCTCCTCAAATTCTCCAATTTTTTTTCCATATCCCAACACAGCAATACCCTGGCAGAATATATTTAGAGTTGCAGGATAGATTATTTCACACATTAATAAATAACTTCAATAAATATTGTCCAAGAACAAGTCATGACAGATTGAGACTCTGATATCCTATGGATAAATACTCACTTCTTTTATTTTGCACATAAAATAATGCAGGTATATAAAATGGAGAAACAGAACCAAAACAAGAACTGACAATAAATAAATAAATAAATAGAAAGCCCCATCATTTTCTAACACATATGGCAATAATTTAATGTGTATTTGGCAGTAGCTTTCCTTGCTTAACAACTCTGAAATGAGACATACTGGATATTTTCTCTAGGGAGCTGAGTGCATTTCAATTTTTGGAATGTTGATAACACTACCAAATTACCACTGTGTTTACTTCAACTTTGTTTAATGCAATTTCTTTAATCTTTTTGGTTTAGCTTTCAAGGCCCAGCTTTGTTCCCACTGAAATCAGACAAAAAACCCCAAAACAAAACATATCTAATGCAATTTGGGTGATATTAGATACTTTGCACAATAACAGCTCTGGAATCCCCATCACAAGAGGGACATGGAGATGATGGACAAAAGCCAGAAGAGGCCTCTAAGTTGATCACAGGGCTGGAACACCTCTTTTGTGGTGTTCCAGCTGAGCAGTTTTGTCAGCCAGGAGAAGAAAAGGCTTCAGGGAGACCTTAGAGTATGTAGAGACCTTCTGCTACATAAAGGGACTTAGAGTAAGTGTGGACATTTTATAAGGGCAGGTAGTGGCAGAGAAAGGGGAATGGCTTTAAGCTGAAGGAGGGCAGGTTTAGATTAGCTTTGGGAAGAGATTGGTTACTCAGAGGGTGGTGAGGCCCTGGCACAGGTAACCCAGAGAGCTCCTGGATGCACCATCCCTGGCAGTGTTCGAGACACAGATGGATGGGGCTCTGAGAACCTGGTCTAGTGTGAGCCTTAGAACTTGGATGATCTTCAAGGTTCCTTTCAACCCAAACCATTCTATGATTCTATGAATATTTATTTTACATTTGGGGCTACAGAGAAGATAGCCAATTGTAATGTTGGGCCCTGATCCCTGGTATCTGTTGGACTGCTATCAGTTGCTTTACTCAGGTCAGAGACCTTTGCTTAAAACCGGAAAAGTTTGTGGGGTAAATGTCTAAATGTCTATAAGATAATTATTACAGCATCTGTAGCTATAGAGATAGCTCCAGACAACTTCTAGTGTTACTTATCTCCAGAGTATTCTCCCTTAATAAAAACAAACCTAACACACCCCAAAACTAAACCACTACTTTTAATGATCTAAAAAAATTGTTTAGATGGGAGCTGAGCACTTCCTGAAAGACCTGGAGTTTCCAAAGTCGTGCTATACTTTATAATCTCACAAAAGGTTCAGATTCCTCAAGGTGTCAAGTTACCCAGCACACATAAGCATTTACTAATTAACTTTGAGATGGGCTGTGTATTTTGTGCAGGGGCTTCTTCTAAAAGAAAGCTGATTTTAATTAATGACTTCTTTTATTTAAAGTATCTGTATCTGAAGAAATTATTGGTTTGTGTCCAGCAAACTTCCCTATTTCAGTTGAGAGAGAACCCTTAAATTTAAAAAAAAAACAAAAAAAACCTGAAAGAAAAAAAACCCAAAATTTTTTACTGTTTTTGGGAGAGGGAAAGAGAAAAAACTGTTTTACATTGTGGCACTACATAGTGTTGAATAAAAAGTATCTATTGGAATTACTGCTGAATGTTAGAATTGGTGTAAAATACAAAATTAGGATAGCTAAATGGTAAGAACAGAATTTAAAACAAAGAGAGAACCTTTATGTAGTGATTCTATATTTTGCAATAATATTAATTTAAAGGTGCAGGGGAGATTGCAATTTCTGGTAAGTAAAGGTCTTACAAAATTTCTCCATTCTGAGTTTATGTGGTTGAGAGGCACTATTTACCCACATTGTTTATGGTTAATGCCAATTTGTCTCGTTCTCATCAAAGTGTATGTCTGTTTTCCTATGTCATTTGAATCTTGTACAACGCAACTCTCATTATTGGGGATCTTTTCCAGAAAGTTATGTGATCCTGCCTACTTCTGGAACTTAGTGATTAGGCTGCATGTCTTGGTTTCCATCCTCAACTCCCACATTTACTTTTGGTTTGTTTTTTTTTTAACTATATTCACTTAGATTATGGTTTTAGAATACAATTTGGAGTATTTTACAAATAGAAGTGAAAGTTTTTTGTGTTGAGAATTCTGTAACTCTGACAAAGAAAATATTTTCCATTTAGGTATCCTTGTTATGCTGGTAGTTGAAAGAAAACTTTTATCAGTACAGCCTTTGACTATATTATCAGAGTTGCTTGCCAATCTTTGTAGCATAACATATCAAATCAAATCCATGTTATATGTGCTGATTTCAGAATTTTATGAATTTTCACAGCAAAAAAAAAAAGTAAATTTTTCTGAAGGAAAGAATGCTGTTAATCAGAAACATCAGGCATGACCAATCCTTACCAGGAAATGGTTTAGCTGGAACTACAATGTGGTATTTTTTTAAATTGAAAAAAAAAAAAAAAGAAAGAAAAAAAAATTAATGCAGATTTAATTTTTCTATTGTTGACATCATTTTTAAAGTGAAGAAAATGCCATGAAAAATTTCAACATTACAAGAATCACGAAATGGCAGTGTAGTTAGCAGGCAGGTGGTGTGGCACTCTTTTGCAAATCTGAATGTGTCTGTTTAGAGCTTGGGTCAAAACTTCTAATGCCAGTTACGAATAAACTTCAAAGCAGAGTTGAGTGAAATATAACAGTGAGAGAAGTAAGTGCTTTTAGGAAGAGGGCAGAGAGATTTCACTTTTTGCAGAGCAGCTCACCTAGAGATTTTGTTCTCAGTTGGCTTTGCTGCAAACCAATTTCTGTTTCCTGGAAGTACTCAGCTAAACAGCACGACATGTTTAATGTACTGTGTGCATTTTATATGCATATAATTTACTGTGAGCAACAAGTAATTTACTGTTTGTTGACATAAACAGAGAATTTACAAAAATTAAGTTAAAAGGGAAGCTGTATTCTTTCCTAGTTACTGTGCCAGGATGGCACTCTGGAGATGTGGCTCTACTTGTAATTTTTCTAATAATGTTTATAAGTTTGGACAAGCCTTTTCATGCCTTATCATCTCCTCTGTGCCTTTTCTTTGGACTTAACCTTGACAGCATACACATAAGTAAAAGTAAGTTAATTTCATTAGTGATTTTGAATGCTGTTTTAAGAGATAAGAACAGTGGTGGTGCTTCATTCCTGTCTGCAATCCCTTCATCTTCTCTCAAAAGCTCATGTGTGGGCTCCAAACAGAAAACAATAATGAAAAAAGGTGTTACTTATATTAGTTAAAGAGAGAAATTTAATTTAAAAATGAGTAGAAGACCATTGATATACCTTCATTCTACAGTCCTGAAAAAGCTACTGAGGAATTGTTTAGTTCTCTGCCTGAAGGGATCTTCAGATCTTCCTGCCACTCATTCTCAGAAAGCTATGAATTAAAGATTGGCTCCCACTGAACACCACTGGGAGCAAATGAGCCTGGTTCCCGTGGCAGTGTTTGTAACAAGTACACCTATGGAGAAGCATTAGCAGGAGCACCAGCATTTTTGCAGCTGATCTTCAAAGCTTTGCAGTGATTGTGGATTGCTGCTGTGCCTCAGACATTAGTGTATTGAATGCACTTAATGCACTCAGGTTTGATATTTCTTCCTAAAGAAAAGGAAGTAAATATTAGGTCCTTGTGTGGAGGAAAAGAACTCGTGTGACCTTTGCTGCATGGGAAAGCAATGCCAGCTTTTGTTCCTGCAGAGTGCTGGGCCAACAGATGTTCTGTCACCCCTGCCAGGAATTTGGGCAGAGAGTGCACAGAGTTTACACTAGCTGAGATTCAGCTATGATGACTTAATTCCTGGGAGATGCCCTCTCCTTGCAGAAGGGTTTCAGGAAGTAACATGTAGCTAGCAGCAGCTTACTGTGCCTGTCCAAGGAACATCAGATAATGAGACTCTCTGGGAGACATGTGACTGTTTCCCTTTTCCATTTTCAGGCTGTCCCTCAGTTCTGATAGCTGCTTTGCAGTGTTTGTTAGGTGGTCAGTTATCCAATTGTCATGTGCTGCTTTCCCAGTTTCTTTTCCAGTGCTTCGATTAAGCTGGGTCAGTACACCCAAAGGATAAAACCCTGTCCTCTACAGTCACGTTATCATTATTCAGAGCTCATAAACTTGTTACACATTTTGCATTTCTTACAGAGTAGTTTTGTGTTCTGTGCAAAGCCTTTTACTCTATGTTCAAATGAAATAGAATAATCATCATAGTAATTGTAATAAAATCGTTCATATGTGTACTTTGCACAGATTGTCTTATGATGTCCAGACATGTATTTTCCAGTAGGTTTCGAATCATGTAGTTTCAGAATCTCAGTTCTCATTTCATTAAAGGTCATGGGTCTCAGGATTGTGAAAGAAAGAAGAGGTTAGAAAAAACGAGTAATATCTCATTACTTGAGACTGATCAACCTGAGCTTTGTACTGTCAGATTTTGATAATACTTCTTAAAAGTAACTTGTCACCAGACAAGGACAGGGAAGCGTGATATTTTGTATGGTGTCATGAGATCCTCCTCTGTTCTCAGTATTACTGTGAATAAGGCATTATAAAGGTTTCAGATTTGTTATGCACAACCGAAGTTGTTGGCTTTTTTCACAGTGCTCTGGTTTGTTAGATTGGAAAGCATGTTATTTGTTTCATCTAGGTTTTCAGTAAGAGTTTGGGTATTGTTAGGTTCATGACAACTGGATAGCTTCCATGAGGGAACTGAACGGTAGGAGGACAAAAAGCAGCTATATTTCCCTGGGACTACCAAAATTCTTAACTTTGCTCTCATGGAGATTCACAAATTATTATTGAGGGAAAGGAGGGAAAATATAGTGATCTACTGTCAGAATTCTCTTTGAATTATCTTCCTGTCCACTGCTGTAGGTCCTGACTTTTGATTTTAATAAGAATTTATTTATTTATTTATTTATTTAGTTATTTAAATATGGAGAACTAAATATTATCAGAACTAAACATTTCATCATGGGCACTTGACACATCAGACTTTGATGAGGAGAGATACTGCAGCTTTGTTCGAACACAGCTGTGGGACTTCAGCTGACTTGCAGTCTCCAGTCTGGCCCTTATACTATCCCCTTTTCCCAGATCCACCACCATTCTGTGTCCTCTTCCATTGCAATTGCCAAGCAGCTACTTAGGAAATCTCAGCAGAACTCAGGATCTGGCCCAGAATTGTCATCAGTTGATGTATTTCAGCTGTAGGAAAAATGGTAGGTCAGAGCCTAAGAAACAAGCAAGGGGGGAAGCAGGCTCAGTCTTTATGAGCAAACTCTGTCAACAAAAACTTACTTGCCAGATGCTGTTGCTTAGAGGATTGAGTTTACTTTGGGAGCAGGATAGCAAGGTTGCTTAATATTTGTATATACAGAGTATTTCCCTACTGTTTTGTACTTATGAGTGGGTGTCACACTGTTTGTGTGCAGGTTTGCATGGTTTTGTTAGTTGCTGAGACTGAAAGCAAGCTTAGGTCTACATAACAGTACAAAATTTGCACTTAATTATTAGGGAACCAATTTTATTGCTTATTAAGATGACAAAATTAAACCTTTACCCAATTTCTGTAGTAATTTAGGAAAGTCAAAATAAATGAATAATCAAATCTTGTTTGGGTCAACTGAACAGTCAAATGAAAGCAGTATCCACTGAATTGTGCCTCTTTCCCTACTGTACAGTGTAAGAATGAGAAAATTGATTTGTCCTATGTAGTTCAGAAAAGAAAGCTGGGATTGTACAGAAAATGTATCT
The DNA here is from genome assembly GCA_013397375.1 of Toxostoma redivivum. Classification (NCBI taxonomy): domain Eukaryota; kingdom Metazoa; phylum Chordata; class Aves; order Passeriformes; family Mimidae; genus Toxostoma; species Toxostoma redivivum. The sequence goes on from VXBI01000691.1 coordinate 146,894, forward strand.
TGAATAGCAACATCTTCAGATGCTTGCAAGAAGACAAATAAAATCAGAAAAAAAATCTATAACATATTAATACATGGAAAATATGTGTTTTTATGGATAGAGACTGAAATGGAACTAGAGCTGATGATAGGTAATACTTGTGGGTCAATTACGTTGTATAACTCATGATTAGCTGAGGAATTAATAGACTGATCAGAAAATAACATTATGTTGATAATCTAGCAGCCACTTGCTCTTCTGTTAACAGATTTAGCATGGAGATATGTGCTTTATTGTTTTTTCAAATATCAGAAGTTTTAATATGTTGTTGGTTATATACATTTAACACTGGCTGCGTGAATGAACTGCAAGAGATTATTGCTTATTTGCATGAGCAAATGAGGTCATGCAAATAAGCTCATGCAAATAAACTATCGCTTTTTAACTTTAAATTATATAATTCCAGCAAAAAATGTTTAAATATTTTCAAGCATGTTCTAGAACTAACCAGCCTTTGATCCTTATCAAAACTAAGAAGAATAAAAGAATTTCCAATCTTAGTAGCAATTATCAATGAGGCTGGTAAATCTGGATAAAATTGATCTGCTGACATATAATCTCTAAAGATATTGTTTGTTAAAAAGCAACAACAACAAAACAAGACTCCTGTGTTCAACTTCTAAGCCTGTCTTCCATATCATCAGAGACTGGAGTAAAGATGAGCTTTCATTTGTCTTTGGTGTGCTTTTTAAAAATATTGCTATATTGATCTGTAATTTATTTTCTGTTAGTGTGTTGACTTCTATTGATAAAGAGTGTCAAATGGCTAATTAACTAAACAAATAATTTAAAAACTAAAATTTTCTAGTAAGTTTAAAACACAGTAAAAATAATAACTACCAAAAAATCCCTCTCCACATGAAAGAAAATTAAGTTGTCTACAGTAACATTGGGATGTTCCTCTCTGAAACCATATTATCTCAGCTCTGAGGATCATCATTGCTGAATAGCATTTTTTAAATTCACATCAAATATTTTAGCCTTCTTGAAACCCTCTGGATGTATATAAGAGAACTGTGTGATTAATATTAAGTATCTAATCTAACTGGCAATTTGGGCATTTTTCTGGAAAAAAATATTTAATATGCTACCATGAAGGAGAAAGCTGAGACCAAACCACCAGGTTTCCTTCACTCAAAATATCTCTCAGTTTCAAAAGAGGCCTCAAATTTTCTTTGGGTTTCTTTCATCTTATAGGCTATTACCTCTTTGGTTTCTGCCTAGGAGTGGCAGATAAACCGTAAATATTAATGATTCAGTAATGAAAGGTACTGTGATTCTAAGAAATACAGTTGTTAACAGTCTCATTGAAAAAGAATATTTGACTTTTCCTCATGTCTTTTGCTCACACCAAGGAACATAAGTCACAACACAATCCTCTGGCAAATATGCTCATTAAGATTTAGCCTAAAGCAACCACTTTTGTAAGCTATTACGAGTTAATTTTTTGTATTAAACTACTAGCTGAATACAAATGACTGCAACAGAATAACTAAGTTAATAAAATAGCTTGTTTAACATTTTAAAAACAAAGCAAATCACATGGAATTAATGGAAAACATAAAATATTTCAATTTATGTTTCTATTAAACTGATATGCTAATTTGTAGTCTATGAAGAAATGTGAGAAATGTGTTGAGAAATGTGGCAGTTTTGCTTAAGATGTCTTTGAAATAGATATGTTTCTAAGAAATGCCTTGGTGGCTGCCTCATTTAAGGCCATTTTGGAGCTACCTTTCAGCTACATCACAAAATGTCCTGAATTGGAAGGAACCCACAAAGATCATCAAGTTCAACAGGCTGGCTTTATTTCATCAGTGAAGAAAACTGCAGATGTAAATTACTTTTGCTTTGTAATATATACAGTAACAGGTTTTGGACTGCCTTAAACAGAAAATATGTCTGGAACTCTGGCTGGAAGTAGGATAATACAAATGTAATTTATGAAATGTAAAGTGATTAGGAAATAGATGTAAAACTCTTTTTCTGTGTACCTGATATCACTGATGCTTACTAGGACTATAGTCAAAGATCAGATTTTTAAAAAGTAGACAGATGGCTGAAGAAGAGATGGATAGATGTAAGTTATGTATCTAAAAATGGAAAACTGCTTTAAAATCCTTGGCTAAGATTCTGGCTATCATGGCATCACCTTTGCCATACAAGGCATTCAGAGAAATTTAAAAACAAGCAGAATCCTTGAAAATTTGTCTTGTGTATATTTGCACCTACCTTGTACTCATTCCTCTCTATGGAGGAATCCTGAAATAAAGAAGCTCTGAAAAGCAAAGCAAAATGGAAAACACATTTTACTAGTGGCACTCTGACTCTGCTTAACATAATCAGTGCATCATTAGGCAGCATTGAGTTCACCACAAGCTGGAGAAATTCCAGTCACCTTTCTTAAAAAAAACCTGATGGTAAAGAGATAAACAATCTTATCTGTACTAGGCCATACTGTGGAGCTTTTTGACAATTCCCATATCATCATTAAAAAATCTTTTGTACTAGACATCCAGGTATGATGGCATCTGCAAATTCCCTTTATTTTACATGGAACCTTTGTCACCAAGGAGCAAAGTAGTGATTGTGGCATCTTCAGATGTTGGTAAAGTTCAAATTTCAATCAGCAGCCTTCACTCAGCAAGTGTTTATTTTTACATAAATTAGCTACAAGCTGACATTAAGAAAAGGAGGTTTTCAGCTCAAAGCTGAACATTTCAGAGCATTACCCAGAGGTTATATAGACCGTTGTTTCATCACAGTTTAACTATTGATGAAAATATCAGCATCCATTGCATTCAATTAAGAGTCAAAAGACTAGTTGATTCTTAATTTGTTCTGCTGTAAAGTCAGTGTTTTACAAATTTGGAGAGACAAGATTCTTTCAGGAATGTTTGAATTATCTTTGAGTTAGATGAAGAAAACTGAACAGTAACCAATGCAGTTGTAAAAACATATTTTCAGAACAGCGCAAGTCTACATCTCTAGTTTCACTAAAGTGCGTGTAAATATTTAACTAGGTATGGACTACTTGCAAGGACTTTGCTGGAAATTATTTTAGAAGTATTGGAAAGAGAATTAAGAGTTATTGTCAAATGAAGAGAAAAAAATATTGCAAGAAGTTGTCAAAGAAGGTAAAATATCCTGAGATTTCAAATGGATTCTCAATGAAGTGGTGGAGTCACTGTCCTTGGAAGTGTTCAAAAAACAAATTAACGTGGCACTTTGTCGGCATGGTGGTATTTGGTTGAAGGTTGAACTTTTTGATCCTAGAGGTCTTTTCCAAACTTTTCTTCAAATTCGAGATCTGGAAAGAAATAACAATGTATCTAAATCGACATCAGCTGTAGAGAGCCAGAGTTTTGATCTATAACATGGAAAGCCTATGGAGATAATATGAAGTGCTTAAGCAGCAAAAAAGGTTTACAGATGGATTCTAAAGAAAGACTAGAGACAGTTTCTAAAACCTTAAATACTTTGTGAAATTAGCATATTATAAATCCAACAATGTCTCTTCATGTTTCTTCAGCTCTTTTGCATTTCTAAATAGTGCATTATTGTTTTTTAATTATGATGTCAAAGCAATGGTGTCTTATTCTACCAATTGCATATGTAGACTGGGATCCCTCTTGGCCACCAGCAAATTAATCACCTAGTCCAAAATTGGATATTTAAGTTACTCAGTAGTTTGTGGTAGAGAACGACTCTTCCTTTTAGACAGGGTGGGCAAGATGTGCTGTTCTCGGGAGTCTCTCCCTGGTTAACTGTGGCAGTAGTTTATCCTGTCTGTGTACCTTCATATGGGTAATATTTGGTGAGATGAGTCTAACCCCCAGACAAAAAACCAAGACATTTGACATGCTACTTGGGACCTAGGTTACTGTAACAAGGAAAAGATGAGGGGTACCTGGTTAACTTATAGACATAGGCTTATGTAGTTCACATGCATGTAAAACTTGCATGTTACGTGTAAAGTTTGATCACTAAAATGAGGATGTATTTGTGTATACAATGTTTATGTCTGTTTTTCATTAGGTAAACATAAATAATTTTGATAAAAAAGTTTTTCCTGAATGCAACCTTTTTCTAGAGAGCCTGACCCTTTTCTGGCATGAAAACCAGTAAGTTTTGTCAGGTTTCCCCATGCAATGCTGTTTTCTGAAACCCTGTATGTTATGACATGCTGATGAAAGCCAATGTGATTCAGTAGAAAAACTTGTTCACAAAAACAGTCTCCTAATCCAGTTAGCTGTTTAATTGCAGGTCTGGGAACAGCTTGCTTTTGCATATATTCAAATTTTAATTGTCTGCTGAGTATACATCTTTGTTTAATTTCTAAAATCCAAGAGCCATATCATAATTGTTCTTTGCCAGACAGTCTACTGCTGTTCTAAGGTGAGGCCACCTGCATGGATGCAGACAATAATGGCATTTAGACTAATTCTGTGCAATGGAAGTCATGTGCAAGATAAGTTATCCAAGCGTTCTGGAGAAACATAAGTCCATAGAAGCAGAAGTCCATTTCACACCATGTTTTTCACAAAGGACTTCCATATAGTTTTGTCTCCAGCTCCTAGATCAGGACTTCTGAGTAAGTCTAGGATTTTCTGCAATTAGACATTTTCTTGATCACACCTCTGAAATGCTGGTGTTCTGAGGTCCTTCTGGGTAGTCAGTCATCTCCCTCACCACCTTTGGGCTCCTAGGCTTTTTTTTTGTAGGGACTCTCCACATCAGTGGACAACTAGGCAACTAGACCTGGCTTGAGACATCTCAGTCATGTGGGAACAAGGGGATTTGCCACACAAAGGGCTGCAAAGCATTGCCAGGTTTCTCCCACTGTCATCAGGGAGTGAATAAAGCCATGCTGGGGGGGGGGTGGTGAGAGAAAACTATTCTTGTTACTGCTGCTNAAGAAAGAAAGAAAGAAAGAAAGAAAGAAAGAAAGAAAGAAAGAAAGAAAGAAAGAAAGAAAGAAAGAAAGAAAGAAAGAAAGAAAGAAAGAAAGAAAGAAAGAAAGAAAGAAAGAAAGAAAGAAAGAAAGAAAGAAAGAAAGAAAGAAAGAATGAAAGAAAGAAAGAAAGAAAGAAAGAAAGAAAGAAAGAAAGAAAGAAAGAAAGAAAGAAAGAAAGAAAGAAAGAAAGAAAGAAAGAAAAAGAAAGGTGTTCTTGTTTTCTTGTGTTTCTCATAAATCTTGACTTTGAGTTGGTGGTGGAAGCAGCAGCAATAGACTTGCCTCTCCAATGCACGGTGGGTCTGTGGCTGCTTTGCCAATCCTGCAGGAAACTGCTCTAGGTGACTGCTCTCATCTTTGTCTAGAACTGCTCCTGATTATCTGTGTGAGAAATGCACAGTGCATGCAATGCCTGAATTCCCTTTGTGTAGATACGTAACTGCTTTATCCTGGGAGATTTAGCTCACATACCTCACACAAGGCAGGTCAGAGAATCATTTTCCAATGCAGTCAGTACAGAGCCAAATTGACTTTTTTCATGGCAGTGCCTCAGAAAAGCTTGTTTATATTGTGCAAACAACTTTCAGGGGAGGAAAAAGAGAACAATCAGTTATTCATGCAACAGCATTGGTTTGGCTAGAGGAAATGTTCCTAAACCCTTACAATTGTTTTTGAATGTTAGCCAGTGTGAAACACAGAAGTAATGTTAAGTTAAATGCAATTTCAAGTAGCTAGCAGTGAAGGAGCTTACCAAGGACAAATGTCTACAAGCTTTTGGAGTACCAGACAGGCAAAACAAAGAATTTTCTCAGGCAAGGAACTCCAAACTAAACTTGTCATCATATTAAAGGTGCATTAAAAACGAAATACACAATATTTAGCTTTAGCATTTTCAGAGTAATTTTAACCTGAGACATATTTAAGATTATTCTTTCTGTCAGATTTCTTTTATGATGCGTCTTTACTTGTCCTTATCTAAAACAATTGCTTTTAATTAAGGTAATCTGGATGTAGACTTGGCAGCTGTTGTGGAGTAAACCACATGTGGAGTAAATCACAACCAAGTCCTTAAGTGCAGAGCTGCAGAGAGGAAGAAGACGTCAGGGTGCCAATTTGCAAATGAAGAATAACTTTCTGCACTTCCACATTAGAGCTGGGTATGCTGTCAGCTTCTTCTGAAGCTGAAACAGGGCCACATGAGCCCAGGTACATCCCATCTAAGCCATGACACTTATCTGAGGCATCTAAACTAGAAGCATACTTAAAGTTTCCCTCATGTCTAATTGGAGAGTACAAGCACATCTGGAAGGTAACTCAACACACTTGGGATCTGGCTGATTCCCTGCAGGTGCCCTCAGCTGGCTCCTTTGGCTGTGCAGAGGATGGAGAGTGACTAATGTGCTAGTTTATGTGCCCTAGGTAGGCCCGCAGTTAGATGAGGAAATGTAGACCACCATCCTCTGCTGCCTGTTTGCATTCTCACCCCCAGTTAAGCTCCAAGGCTTTGCCTGCAATGAAGAGAGATAGATAGGTAGATAGATAGAGAGATATGAAAACCATGACCAAAGAGCCAGCAAGTTTTGGAGAATTGCCTCAGCCAAGGGGAGCAGTGTGTATCAGGGTCATGATGTTATTGAAAGCTGGTGTAGCACAACATCCACAGTTCTAAATCAAGGCAGGTTGCTTTTTTGCCTGTGCGTTGTCCATATAAACATGGACATTGTGTAAGTTTCCTACTACTAACAGGAGGACAGGCAACTTCTTTTGGTTCATTTGTCTTCTTGAAATTCAGAGGATAATTCATGTATGATCCTGAATTCCAAACAGGGAAAATGTGCCCGGGTTTCTTCTATATGTGAGAATTTAGACTGTTCTCCTGTATTTATCAGATACAGCAATTTATTTAGTGTTTCAGAATGCATTACCAATACACTTCTCTAGGCCTGAGAAGCTGTACAGCAAGTTAGGGCTACATCCAAGTGGGAATTCAATGTTGCAATGCTCAGGCTTGTGCAGCTAAGGCATATAATCTCTGCAGTGGAAAAGTTGAAAGTGGCCCTTGTTCCCCTCTGCAATGCACAAGGACTAACAGGTTACTCAAAATCAGATTCAGAAGCACATTGAGTAGGGACTTATATGAATCAAAATTAGGAAAGTCTGAGGACCACAGCATGGCTACAGTAATTTGCTGTTTAATGTTAAACCAACAATAATACATATACTAATAGTTCAGGATCTTTCCTTTCTGAAATGTAAGGAAGCAGAGTACTCTTTCTGCTTCCCTTTTGTCAGTCTGACAGTAGTGACCCTGTTGGCTGAATTCATGACCACCTTATTAACAGAGCCTTTAATTCTTGTGTACCTTTTAAGTACTTTAACAACAGGGGCAAGCCAAAGGGATTCTTCCCAGAAAAATAACAACCGAATGGGATGATGTTGGAAACACGGCATGAGGAAACAGAAGCTGTGTTTGGTCTGTGTGTGAAGGTGTTGTTTCAACGGCTGTACAATTCCCACAGCACTCTTGCAGTGCCAGGAAGAGTGAGTGGACAGCAATTTGGATGGGGGTGCTCATACAAAGATCACAGGAGAAATTCTGGCAGCACTTCCCCTCTTGTTGTTTAGGGCTGTGACACAAAGTGGATGTGGTAGGATCAGTATTCAAGAGGGAGTACACAAATAATCCCTTGACTGAAAATAGTTCCACCAAGATGTTAGTCATCTGGGGTAGGGCCCAAACCACAGCATACTGATTGAAGAAAGCTTGGGGCCCTGCCTAATCCAAAAGATGTGAAGCAGAAATAAGAAAGGTCTGCTCTGCTGCGATGCACTGTGGGAACTGCAGCATCTCTAGATTTACTGTAGTTTATATAGACAGTGTTACCTATCAATGAAAAAAAAATCTGTACTTGTTGCACACATTCATGGTCCGGTTTACAGTGTTGCTTCAAGGGAAACAGAATTGCCCTCCCTAAGTATTCCTGTTATTTTAGTTACAATTTAGATTTAAAAGGTAATCTGACAAGCCAGGACAAATTGACTTTGGTTAGAAGCAGCAAAACAAAGCCTGTGGTTTTGGTCAGAAGCAGCAAAACAGAGCCTGAACCTTTAGCTGGAGGTAGAATCACCTTCTGCAATGCTAATGGATAAAAAAAATCCAAATTCAGAGTAAAGCAAAAGATTTATTAAACCCCAAGCTTAAGTGCTTTTGAGAGTCTACTTGACTTCAAAATGTAATACAAGTGGGCTGCTTCTCACATGAACTTTTTGCCCTTCTCCTCTCAGAGGCTCAAACCTAGACTGAAGTCCATATGTGATACATTTTGGGCAGGCAGTTTATCTAAAATCTGTGCAAAAGTTTATCTAAAATCTTCTACAAAGGGATCTTGTTTGCATGCATAGATTTGTACTCAACATGCCCAAATATTATTATAACTAACATAACTATTATTGCCATTAGTTAAGTTGGGAAATTTGATTTGGAAGAAGTACTTCACTGCATTCCTTATGATAGGTACAAGACCTATATCCTCCAAAGCAGGCAACAGAAAGCATTTAATCTCTATTGTGATGCAGAAATCTATTCACAGCCTTTGGTCTTTGTTTTTTTGTAGTTTTTTTTTGGTTTTTTTTTTTTTTTTAGCTAATGGAAAAATTACAAGTAGGGCATACTTTGTAGTCTTATTTTGACACTATCCACAATTTTTCTCCCTCAAGAAAACTGGGGAAATACCATCTAGATTAAATCAGCATATGCATGTGTTCAAGTTGTTGCTCATTTTGATAGTATTAGTTAATGTGATGTTGCCAAACCCATCTCAAATCTGTCCCTCATATCTCCTCTGGGCCAAAAGAATAGATAATTTCCATTCTGAAGTGGCCATGTGCACTCTGCACAGACAAACAGCAGAAAAAAGGCAGAGTATTAGTCCCTTGGAATTACTGTTGTATGTGTTGTTTCTTTCAGACTGTCTGTGCTGTCATGCATCACTGCAAATGCCTCTCAAATACCTGATGACATGCTGAGTGTCTGCAGCATGAGAAAAATTCTAGAAATCAGAGTTCAATTACCAGAACAGCAATACAAAGTATAAGGCCAGCAGATATATCACTTTGATTTATTTACAAGACAAAATAAAGAGAAGGTGATTAAATTATTTTTTTCCTTTTGAACATTTCATATATCTGCACTGGTCCTGAGTTAGGAAAAACATTTCAGTTTTTAACAGTAATTAGAAAATATCAGAAGTTTGATCATTGACTTGGCTTTCACTTTTATTTCAGTCTGGGGAAAGATGATCTCAATTGCTTCTTTGTCTTTCAAAAATTTTTAACTTTTATAGGTGCAAATGAGGTTTTACCTTTTATGAGCAGCCCATATTTCACAATGATTATAATTGAATCTTCCCTTTTTGTAAACAGTGATTTCTATGAAATTAACCAGAGTGACTAGTTTTAAAAAAGGTTATTTTTTCAGAAAGGGGTAAGAGTTAAATTCTCATACAAAAAACTCATTCCAAATCTGTGATGATATTTTATATACACCTTGTTAGTTTCTGCAGCTGTACTAGCAAGTGAAGCCTGTTAAGCTGTTAGCTGACATTGATCACATTTGAACATATTTCAAGCTCCTGTTACTTTAGCTCTGATCAGTGGATTTTGGCGTATTTCTTTGTTTGTTTTTTGCTTGGTGGTTTTTGTTAGTTTGTTTTTAAAGGTTACATTTGTTTGTCATTGTTTCTTTGGTGTTTTGTTTTGTTTTGTTTTGTTTTTTAACCTTAAAATTGATTTATATAACTGACAACTCATTCTGCTTTATGTATGTTTGAAAAATCTAAAAATGTATTGCACATCATTATAATGTTGGGCCTGTGTTATACTTTGGAAACAAATTAGAATAAATCAACATACTGCTTTAAAAAAACGTTTAAAGTAAAAACCCGTGATTTAATCAAATAGGTGCAGCTTTCTTCCCTGGAAATATTTGCATGAATTTAGCTTGAATGTGGTAAGCAATACTGCTCCAAGATTGTTGATTTTATACTGAGACAACTCCATCAGGGTTCTCTCAGTGTGAATCATCTTCTTCTTGCTGTTCAGCTGAAGCATAAGTTTTAGTCATATGGATGTTTGAAAAATTTGCTGGTGTCAGAAGCTGTGATTTAATGAGCCTAGATTGTTACATTACCACAGCCAGCTTAATCTTTCTATTTTTACATTATAATGTGAGATGTTTATTTTATAATAATATATTTCATAAAGAATTATGTAGCTCTGAAATTCATTAGGGAGTTATAAAGATTCTAGTTGGATATATGTAGTAGTTTAGCATAACTGCAATTCAATTTTGTTAAATTTCTAATCCAGTCTGTATGAAATGAGTCAAATGTTCTGTACTTTTTGCCACTATTAAATTCACTGCGTGTTACTGAGTAGAGAAATGGATTGATATGTGGTGAAAAATCTTTTTCTACTAAACTAAGAAAAATTCCAGTATAAAAAAGGAAAAGCTATTTTATAAACATTTAGGCATAGATAATATAATTATTATATATGAATACTCAAAAAATGTAGGTAATTCTCCTACCCACAATACTAATGTCTTGTGGGTAATTAACATTATCATGTAGAATAATATCCAAATACTTTTTTCATAAATATCCTAACTCTGTCATGCAGGTCACCTTAAAAAATTTGTTCTGTCTTACAATTAGTTCTTTGAAAAATACTAACCTTTGTCTTTCTTAAGGCAATATTTCTTTATCTTATTTGATGAGTCTAGGAAGTATATCAAGTTATTATGCTACATTGGTTTACAACAAGTTTGGTCTGACAGAATGAAGAAAATAATATAGAGTAAAAAAGATGCTGACATTTGAAAGGTTCTGGCAACTGGCAATACAAGTGGAGCTCTGCTTAGGCAATGCATAGGTACACTATAGAAAGAATTTGTGTAAAGAAACTTCTACATAAGCCCATAAAGTACAGATTTATCACTGAAATCTACTTGTCTTACTCTGTCCCTATGCTTGGAATGTTATCATTATCAAATATATGTACTTCATGCAAACCTATTAAAATACCAGTTGTTGCATTTTGCTTAAGTAGAACAATATTGACCATAGCTGTCATCATTCCTTTTGTCCTGAATTTATAATATGTGGTTTCAACAGCAATGTATCTGAGAGCAGAATCAGGCCTGGTGATCTATAGAATTCCAAAATTTCTTTATTAAATAAAGGGTTGTGCTCTATCAGCTCTTTTTTGATTCACCAGAGAGAGTTATTTGGTCTCAAGATATTTATCTCAGCACTTTCCAAAACACAACGCCATATGAAAGCAAGGGTTCACGAGGTGTGAAGCTGGTGCCTGAAGGGACTCTTGTCTGTTTTGATGGTAAACACTCCGTGGATTTTATCTTAATACATATTTTTATGTTGGGATTGCAAATTTATATTTATATAAATAGGTGTTGTGCTTCATTCATCACAGTTATGAGTCATTCCTTCCAGACATCAGTTTGATTCAAGTACCCTGATTCTCTGTGACCAAAATCTGATGACAGTTCACTCTGTATGGATTGGGATTAGATGGAAGGCAAAAGTAGCCCAGGGCATTTAATTACAGAAAATATTATTCAAAAGTTATTTGGATATTCCAGAAAAAAAACAAAACCCTTCAGAATTGTCTTGATCCTGTAAAGTTTGAAAATGTATGTTTTTAAGCTTAAATTGGCATAAAACCTGCCCTGAGAAATTTTCATTTTGAGGTTTTATGCAATTCTGCTGCTGCTGCACTGACTTTGCAGAGGCTCAGATGCTGGGAGTAGGAGTGGAGTGGACTGGAACAGCATCCAGAAAATGTGTTCACCTTTGCTGGGCACATTAAATTAAAATCCATGTCGTAACACATTGGGCTTTCAAATACCACATGATAGTGAGACTTACAAAAGAATATTCAGAGGAGTAACCATATCATCCTTTTTTTTTTCCTGAAAGTGGTTTTGTGGCAGGCATAGGCAAGGTAGGTCATGATAGACACAATGAATAGCAAAGACAGGCATGACAGTGTTTGAGAGAAAAGGAAAGACTGAAACTTGCAACGCCATCAATGTGAACAAGAGAAAATGATGGTGTAGGGCAGATCTGTGACAATTCATAGATAGAAGTGGCCTGGGAAACTTGTTTGAAAAGACTCACAGTCCCTGTGTATTGCATGTGCAGTAGTATAACTGTAGTTATACCTGCAGTTCATTTCAGGTCTCAAACAGAAATATTAATGTTTTCAAAAAGCAGAGAATGTGACAGGATAGCCACAAAAAGTTCAAGTCTGCTAAGGGTGATGTAATACCTGGATAAATTCTGGAGGTAGAATAAATTGTGTTGTACTTTCAGAGCCTGCAAATTCCTGTGATTGTAAATTTGCTCTGCTGGTAATAACCAGGATTATGTGGACTATTGATGATGAAAATCTAGTTGAACATGACTTTTCTTGGTGAAGGCAGATGTCATGCTCAGTGTTCTGGGAGCTCTCTTAGTTCTTTGCTTTGGAGAAGAGGCTGCTGTGTGCTCTGCTGTGCATGTCCCCGGCTGAGGACAGCCCTTCAAGTGTGGGGCCACCCTGAGGAGATGTCCTGGTTCTTTCTGTGTGCTTGGGTGAGAGCCTGGTGTGTTTGGTAACACATCCTTAATGAGTTTGTGCCATGTACTTTTGTGGGAAAAAGCTTTAAAAATTGTATTTCAGTGTGCATCAAGTATAATGTTGATATTTGCTCCCACAAATAGAAAGAGTTCTCTGTAGGCACATAGAAGCAAGCCAGTCACCAATCAGGATCTCAAATACAGATCACTGTTTTAGTTGAATTGCTGTGTTTAGAATTTCATTCTCTTATATCACAAAGTTGTGAAATCACTTGTTTTTGAAGTACTTGTTCATAAAATTATAATTTCAAGGTCTTTATAGTTTCCCTACACTCAGTTTAGAGACAGAAGGTGCCTCTGTGGAAGCAAAGTCAGCAAATTCGAATAATAATAAAAATAACAATAATAATAATAATAAATACCACCTGGTAATACAACGATTCTCATCAGAGAAAATTAGCAGCTCACAATCTTAATAATGGAGAAAATTTGTCTTGAATGAAATAAAATGTACCTGTGCCGTTCAATATGTCCAGTACAGTTCTCTGCAAGACAGGATGGTATATGATTTTCTGAATGACAGTGCTGTCAGTGCTGTCCAGTCCACCTTCCAAGCTACCTGTTCTGCCAGAGACACACAGGGCCGTTGACATCTACTGCATCATAGCCCCATGTGGAAACTCGTGACACAGCAAGAACCACCAAAATAGAAACAGGCACTGCTCACACCCTGTTTCCTGGAGTGTTTGCAATGAGTTTCTATTTATCTTGGGGTATCTCACCTAAGCATTGCTGACCAACATCTGCTTTGAGCTCTGTTGAATCTTGCCATACAGGGACAGGAACAGTTTCTAGGGTCTAAAATTTCTTGTCACTATCTTGAGGTGTTTGGTCAAACTTCTTGATTAAGTGTTCCACCCAAAGGATGGTTGTGCAGTGGAACATGCCCCCCAGAGAAGTGAGCATGACACCAAACCTGCCAAAGCTCAAGAAGAATTTGGGAAATGGTCTCAGGCAACATGGTGCAAGTCTTGGGGCTGTGCTGTGCCTGTAGTAGAAACAGGGTTATGAACTGGGTAAGAACCATACCAAATGCCTGAAGCTCCTACTGCCCTGTAGAAGATGCAGTAAACTTAGTGTTAATCAAATGATAAAGGTGATAACATCATGACACAAGTTCTATCACCTTAATACAACTGTCCATTGTGTCCTTTCTGTGTTCTGGGAGTAGCTTGGATGTGGCCACTCCTTTTACTTTGCTAGGCTTAGCAGTGTGACACACTGTCCTGAGCACAGTTGTCAGCACATGTTTTGATAATATGTATACACATTAAGCCAGGTTTTCTGCAGGGTCCCTGAAAGGGGAAAGTGGCATTGAGACTGATGATGTAAGTACCTTGTAACTACCTCTGGAGTCAGTCAAGAGAAGATTTTGTTCTTACGAAACTTTTCCTTCACCATGGGGGCATGGATTTTCCTGACTTAGGAGTCATTTAGATTGGCCACAGCATGTAAAAAGACCTCTGCTTTGGTTGCAGCTACCTTTGATTGATTCTCTCTTCCTCTCAACATGTTTCTTATGTCATGCGTTTGAAGTGAGAAGGCAGAGAATCTGCATTTAGGGAAGTAATGCAGAAATCAGAAACTTCCTTTAACCACTGTAGGTTTTGCAGACGCCAGGTTAGTCATCCGTGTATTTTATGCAATCTTCTGGGAGCAGTCTGGTCATTTTCCTAAGTAGGACAAAGGCAAAGGCAAAAATAGGATCTAAATTAATGACCTAGAAATCCAAGATGGTAGAGCAATCTTTGAAGCAATTGTATACATGTTAACTGGGTCATATAAATGTGTGGTATGACAGCTCATACAAGGAAGTTATAAATAGATGTCAAGAGGAAGTCACATAAGAAGTGACAAATATGAGCCAATGCAGGCAGAAAGATGACCTTTCAATTCTATTCTTCCCTTTCTAAAATATTTTTTTAGCAGAAGACGTAGGTAGGAAGGGTGGTTTGGGGAGTTTAATGAAAGCAGCCCTTCCTTAGTCAGGAAAAACGTAACCTTTGACATGTGGATTCATCAGCTCTCTGCTGGCACTTCATTTCTGACCTGGTGACAGGGAATCTGCGGTGTGCTATGCTCCTAGATATTCCTGATTCCTCTAAGTGACGGGCAAAGAAAAGAATGAGGGTATGATCTTGTAACTTCTCTAATCTCCAGGGACTGTTACATCCAGTAATATGTTTATTCCTACACACAAAATAACAAAAATTGGACTTCTGAGGTGTATTCACACCCTTTGTAATGCACAGAAGGAGCTGATTTTAAAATAGGATAAATACATCAAAGCTATTAAGTTATAAAGTTTTTTCCTCAGCTAATGTTTTTACTACTTTGTATAACAAATTGCTATTTGATTTCCAGCACTAGGAAATCCTTCTCCTTTGCTGTGGATTTACCAACTTGTGTTCCTGATAGTTTTATGCCAGAGGTGGTTGCATGTTAGCAGTGACTACTAAGGCCTTTTTGCAAAGCATTCACTGGGTGCATTGTCACTTATTTGCATGATACATGCTCCATAATCTAATAATAATGGTTTTGACCTGCTGGTAAAACCACACCATCCACCAAGACTATCTTCTGCCACAGTATTTTACAGAAGGTTTATATAAGATATAGTATGTTTCATAGAAAGAGAATATGTAGCATAACATCTCAAAGAATAAGGATCTCCAAGATCACTTAACTTCTGAAATGTTTTTAGAAATTTAGATCCTTCTTGTGACATTTTGAAAACTGATTTAGAGGTATCGTTGCAAATACTTATTTCAGAATGAGCTATAGAGAAGGGAGTAAAGCCCAGGTTTCTTATGCTGGTTGAGCTCCAATGTGATATCTCAAAATATGCTGTGTCATTGATGATTTAATTTAATATGTCCTTGGGGATGAAGCTGATCTGGATGCAGTGAAGCAGCATAAGGCCACATATTACTTATCTGCATGGTTATTACTGTGCATGTGTTTTACACTGGCCTGTTGCAGAATTGGGCTTATGTGCCCATCTTTTACTAGCTTATCTCCCCAGACTTTTATTGCCTTTCTATCACTGGCCTTCCTTGTTCAAAGTAATCTTTAATCTTCTTCATCTTGTTCTTCCTATACTGGAGGGGTTGCTTTTCTTCACTCTCTTGAGTCCTTCATCTTGCACTTGATCCAAAGATCCATGTAACCCTGAGCCTATCCCAGCAGTGTAACACAGCACATTGCATGCATGCCTGGGCTGATGGGGCCCTGGAATCTGGAGGAGGGTGGCCATGTCAGCACAGTGATGCCAAGATCATTACTTGGGTGCGGTGTCACACTGCTGCTGCTGCTCTCCTGCTTCCAGGACACGAGCAGGAACCTGGCATTCTGCTCTGCCCCGCAGACAGACCAGTTTGGGTAAGTGCTAGCTCAGGTTCTCACTTTGCACACCCTCGCACAATGCAGACATACTTTCCAATTCTGCTCTAAAGGCTCTGCCCATCCTGAGTTCTGCATAGCCTTTATTGTTAAAATCATGCTGATGTTAACTTTTTCTAATTATCTCATTGTTTGATTGAGTGCAAAGAATACAAGATGGTTTTTTCACTTGCACATGTTCTCAGTGGAGAACAACATGCTCAGGTGTTCTGGAAATTCAACCCTCACAGTGTTGCTGGATTATACACATCTTGTAAAAGCATTTATATAACACAATTGCAAAAAAAGAGAACATTACTAGATTACGCACCGAAGTGATTCATCTCAGGTACAGAACTTCATGTAAAAGCCAAGTCAATTTTGTTATGACATAATTTCTAACATGCAGAAATATTTACCGGTTATTACACATCTTCTTGTTACAGCACTGACAATTATCCTATCCTGTGTTTCCAGGCTGCTTGATACAATGCAGTGCTGATTAGACAGCTGTAACAAGAACTTCTGTTTCGTATGTAATGTGCTGCCTTTAGACAGACAATCTGTGTTGTTGTTTTCTGTCCTAGCAGAAAGCAAGCAAGATGGAAAAGTTCATTTGCAGAAACAACTAAAAATCATCTTGACAGCTCTTGTAGCCTGAACTGTGTGAGCTTAAGCTGCTCAGCATATGCTGGCATCCAATCCTTGTCCTCTGCTACTTTAAGTACAGTGAAGCAGATGTGATGAGACAGACTGGTATAGTTGTGGATGTAAATCCAACAAGCTGCACCAGTTTGCTCCTTTAAACTGCACAATCACGTCCCTGAGTGATACACTCTCTACTCTGCCATAGGAAGCTACAGGCCCTGGCCTTGCCTCTCTCCTTGTCAGCTGGAATCACAGAGAGAAGGGATGTACCTCAGAGGTACATGGAGGGTGTACAGTGGTACAAGGAAGGAAAAATCACTGTGACTCAGTCTTCTAAACCTACAAGTTTCACCAGTACTGTTAACCCCAGGTGGTTCCGATTTCTCATTTTTCTCTTTATCCTGAATTATTTTGATATTTTCCCTTCTCTCTTCCCCACCATTCACTTATCACACAGCTAAATCAGCTCTGGAGAGCCCTGTGCTATAAAGTGGGGTATAGTTTGGAAGTGCCCACTTAAAATTTCTTCAATACAACACCTATCTGTTTACACAAGCAGAAACTTATAGACTGACTAATTTTCCTGGAAAAAAAAAAAAAAAAAAAAGNAAGCAAGGAAAGCCCTGCGGAAAAAAAAAAAAAAAAAAAAAGCAGTGAATGAGCTTATGGAGTGCTTTGCCAGTTTTCTTCAGGTATGACAGTCAAGAGTTTTAAACCCAGCACACCTAGCCCTAAGGCAAAACTCTTGAGCATTATAATTACAACTGAGTAAATGGATGGCAGTCACTCTTTATCTAGAGTGAAAGCTAGGCATACCACATGTCTCTAAAGGTCATTTGTGACCTATTGCTATGATGTAAGTCTCAAAGAGGAATAAAATGAAAACCCCAGAGAAGTCTGAGTCCCTGGCGTCCCAGAAAGCCAGTGGTCAGAGAGCAGAGTCATCAACACAAGTCTGGGGACTTCCCCTGCTGCCCTGGAAAACAAATGTTTCAGCAGAAACAATGACTTTCACTTCTTAAAGTAGCACACATGTAAGGCCAAGTGCATGACTAGATGCAGTGCTATCATTTTACACTGAAAGAAGAAAAACTGGACCTCTCACTGAAGCAGACATCCGTCTACAGAGAGTTTTATTTTTCTCATTATTTCTCCCCAAATATTTTGTTTTGGTGCTGCTAAATTGCTTCACCATATCAGAAAAGTGAGAATATTTTGATTTTTTTTTTTTTTTGTTTTGGCACAGTAGAGAAGGTGAAGTTAGATCCTTGTGCCAGCCATGACTTCCATTGCAGTAAATCCAGAGTTGATTTGGTGAGTGTGGACAATACTTATGGCATAAAAAGTAAAAATCACAGCCATTGTTTGGATTTTAATGGTAGTGTTAAATAATAGAGAGGAAAAGCTTTGCTATAAATACATCTAGAAATGTTCTTTTCGCAGAATTAGAGCTTCAAGGTCTATTGAATTCAGTGGAAAGATTTTGTTGTCCAAACCTCTAGATGATGTATTGTCCTATTAGGACCAGTTCTATAGGTAGTGCTAATCTGCTCAACTCATCTGGCTTTAACTGTGTTGAGTTCTTTTACTGCATCTGAGGATTTTGGGCTAGATCCAATATGAAATTGTGATACTAATGGGTTTGGTGCCAAAGCAGCAGCTCCATCTGACTCCCATGGTGATATCCTGTATGGAGAGGTATTTGTGTAGGCAAGCTTCCTACAGTGTGTGGGAACAGCCAGGTGCCTGAGAATGGTGTCCTCAAACCCATAAGCTCTTGAGAGAGAGCCAAAAGAACGGGTTTAGCATAAGGACATGCTCTGGGTGGTTAGGTGGGGGTGCCTAGATTCTAATTTTGTAGTTAATTATGATGCTCTTTCCCTTTTGTCAAATTGTACATTGTACTGGCCTATTTGTACATTTGTATATGGCCTATTATGCATTGTTGTGCATTGTACCTTTGCACAGGCCTATTATGCATCTCCCATAGTGAGCTTAAATGAATTGTAACTACATGAATGCTATCCTTTATCTAAAAGAAAAACTTGATAGTACAGAAATAATCAGGCAAAGAGTATTATGAATAATTAGGGCCATGAATATGAATAATTTAATTTTTTTTTGAAGTAAATACTCTCTTTTTACTTAAGAGCTCAGAGTAAGATAGAACTCTGCATGAAGGTGTTAGCTGGTGACTCAAAACATTTTGGTTTTTTGGTTGTTTCAGTTTTCTTGCTATCAGTCTTCCATCTTGACACCATCTTTAACACTAACCCACGCCCCAGAATGGCATGCACTCTTACAGACATGTACATGTACATTGGCAGAAATATGTCAAGGTGGCATGATAGATACTGACACTGTGCCTGATTCAGGCCATTATTAACATTTAATTGTTGATATATTTTTTAAAGCTCCTGGCAGCAGTGTGGGATGGATGTGGTATGTATGTGGAACACCTAGCAACATGGAAAAACAAGGATATTGGGAGTGCATACCTGACCTGGATGGAGTCACAGGGTTCCTGTCCTTAATTGTCTTGCTTTATAAGGTGATTGTGGAAAGGTTCACCCATGAATCACACAATGGTGTCATCCTTACTTATCTGTTGGCAGACTCTCCAAGAGCACGAATGTTATTGTAGCAGAGGCCTTGCATTAAAGAGGATTCTTTGGCTGTGTGAACTCTACAATACAAACCAGTTTACAAACTCATAAGAGAACTGAAAAAGGAGCCAGTTCAACAAATGGGAAGGATAGCAAAGTCTGCATCATGCTTAATTCAAACTAATTAACTTTACTGGAAAAAGGGCTATTTGGCAACGTGGCAAAACAGCTTTCAGGGCCTGTGATGGCTTTTCTGCACGGACTGCAGAAATGAAGGCTGCATTGCAACACCTTTGACTTCTTCTCTGTGCTCTAGTCTTATCTCTACGGCAAAATATTTTCTGAATGCTTCTTAAACTTGATGTCTAGGATGTCTCGATGTCTCAATATCTCTTTCTTCAGACACCCTGTAGTGCCCTTATGCATAAGTCTCATTTTCCAGTGAATCTATGCTCTCTGAAATCTGGCTATAGTCACTTACTTCCTCTGCAGTCTGTTATGGGATGGTAGCAACAGGTTTCCCCAGAGCTTTCTGGGAGCAACACATTTCAGAATTTACAAGCAATTGTTGTGGCTGGGGCACATCACATCAAACTGTTTTCAGTGGATCCACTGTAAAGTTGCACAAGTGACCTTGAGATCAGGACTGCCAAAACTGGTGATAAGATGTTTGGAGACCACTACTTATGATGCTCAGGGTAAGCACTGCAAGACTGAAAGAGTAGACAATGTTTGGAAGGAAGGTTTTGCAGGCTGCCACTTGTCTTGGATGCCATGGAAAGGTGATCTGTAGACACTGACCTCTGACAGCTGTCAATTAAAACACAAGTTCAAGAGCATTTCTGTGCTTCAAATTCTCTTAGGAGCCATAGTACCTTAAACCAGAACTGATTTTGAGACCCTCCCATCTACTCAGGATCTCGAGCATGAAGGGTGTTTTATTCATTTAATTTTGAAGGCTGGTAATATATGGCTTTTGCCCCACACACAAGACTCAATAAACCCCATATTTTGGCACTTCCCTTTCTGGATCATTGCTGATGCCAGAGTTTATGAGTGTTAAATATCCAGCCCAAAGAAAGAGGTGCTTCTTACCATGCATTGTAACTTCATTTTGCTGGTTAGTGAGCTAGAAATGCTTCCAGTCAGTGCCGGGAAGGACCTGGCTGGATGCTTTCTTGGAAGTGTGTGCACAAGTACCGCCCAAAGGAAAACTTGGGCAGTTGCAGGTAGGTCAGATCTTGCCCATTTGATGTGTAAAGTTTGTCCCTGGAAGAGATTGCAGTGATCAAAATGAATGACTTTCAAGGTCTGGCTTCTAGTTTTCTGGGTCTGAGTGGGCAACTATGACTTCAAAGGATGACACCCTGTGTCCCTTTGGCACAGGCAAGGAAACGTAGCTCCAACAGGTAGCAAACTGAAGGCAGTTCCTCCTGCTTCATGGCTGGTCTGGAAAGTTATTCAGAAGGGCAGCTGCAGCCTGCATGCTGCTATGAATAGTGCCAGACTGTTCCCACTGTGGGATCACCACACACCTTCTTTGGCATGAGAGAGTTCCACCAGGGGTTTGCTGCTCCTGGACACCTGTGCATGGCTGCCTATGCTACATGCACCAACTCATGGTGTTGTTTCACATGAATTTACACTGCTGTTTTGGGGCCTTTACTGCAACTGCAGTAGGGTGTAGATATCTAAATTCTTCCTCTGTCACAAGGAACATTTTGTTCCTTGATGGTTTTGTACACAGTACCTGTGGGTTTTGATACCTAGAGCATACATATAAATCTCATTAGCATTATTTTGCATCCTTTCCCAAGGTGTTCAAAGTTTGCTGGAAGACCTCTGAGCATCATTCCCCAAATGCCTGGAATATCAAGGGCCCATATTAAGGCAACACACTAAATCCTTCGTTTGGCCTCCAAAAACCAGACTAGCAGGCTTCATAGCTTGAGGCTACAGGAGATGCTATTATGCAGGTTAGGAGGGACCTGAAGTTAGTGTTACCAGATAAACACAACTGCAAAGCCAATCAGTTCTGATAATTTTCCTTTGAGAGGCTAATTTTTAAGTTCAGAGTATCTCTTGAAAAGCAGTAAACCAGAAAAAGATTAGGAATATTCCCAGCAAACCTGTTGCTCTGATCTTTTGTTATTTTTCTTATTATGCACATATTATGTAAAATGCCATGTAGAAATACAAATTGTTTTAGATTAAGCAAAATATTATCCCAGTTTATTAAATAAAAACCTCTTGAATTCCTCTCTTGGAAAGTGTACATTTCAAATATAATTTGAACTAATTTTCAGAATATTTCATAACCCAACATGCTGAATTACTTGCCTATCCCCTAGCTTTCAGCCTGGAGTTACCTTGCTGTCATGTCTGCAAACAGTTCAAAGTACAAATGAAATGCCCATGAATTATCATATTCCTGGCTTGCCTCCTTCATCACTCCTCTTTAGACCCCACAACTTTCTTCCTGTCACCTAGTTCCTCTGTGAATATATGCACCTCTCCTGAAGTCCCTCATTAGATAAGGCAGTAGTCCTATGTGTGAAAGACCAGATTTTCAGTATGTCTTACAAGCACAACTAGAAACAAAATTTCAGGAAATCAATAAACCTACAGAGTTTTCAGCCTTTTTGTAAAAAAAGGAACTGAATTGTTATAGAGTTGCAACCCTGACTGGGGCTGGGGCACAGGGAAAGAGGCAAGATTTGCTGAACACATGGTCTAGGTGGGACTTAATCATAATGCTGTCACATAAAATGTATGGCTTCTGGATAAGGATGTCAAAACCCAGTAAAACAATGAAATTACTGAGGATGACTGCCACTGTGAAAATCAGGATGCCACAGCTGGTTCTGCCAGACACTTTGACAAAGTCAGCTTTTGTGGGCAGGTAGTTATACACAGACATGCATTTACAAATCCAAGAAGGGTGCTTTCATTATGTTTTAGGGCCTAAAAGTATCTAGATAGACTTTCCCATTAACTTATAAGTAAAAATCTCTCCTTTCTCCCTTGTCTGTATTGCCAGCTTAGTTCAATAGAGCCTCAAAATGGGATCCATCTCTTATTCTCAGTGGGCCAATGAATGACAAGGAATTTTGTCCCATGACTCCAGGCTTTTTGATAATTTCAGACCTTGAAAGCAGTAATAGAGAAGTGCAAAATGCTGAGGGAAAAATACAGGGTTTTCTTGCTGCAGGGATCTTTTTATAGTATCTTTTTCCTTCCTTTTTCTTATAGTATTTTCATTCCTGTCTTTGAAGAAATAACAACTTAACTTTCCAGAGACATGCAAATAGGACTTGATAGGACAATGATACTTTATTGCTTGACATTTTCACTGCTATTTTATTGCTCTACTTTTATAAAAAAAGCAGCAATCCCTATCAGAATGTGCTGATAAGGCAGATCTATCTTAAGTAAATACATTGCTTTCACATATGGCCTTTTCTTCAATAAACTTTTAAAATTTTACAAAAAGTTTTGGGTATTAATCACTACTTGATTCCTGGGGGCTTTCAGTTTAATTTGCCTTTTCCATGGCTTCAGTGTTGGCAATATGTACTCCCCAAAATAGTAAAACTGCTTGCTGTCAGACTGTGAGGGCTGTTTTGCCAGAACAGGGCAGTAACAGAAAGGCTCTTGGCATGGCACTTCTGTAACCATTAAGGAATTTCATGATCTTCAAGATGGATAAGATAAATTCCCCAGTGAAGTGTTGACAGCCCTAAAATATTTAGGATTATTAAGTCAAATCTAGAAAGCAGAGGGCTTGGAAAACTTGAAAGCTGAGGGAGGCAGGCAAGGAATTGCGTGCAATCCCAGTCTTTTCTTGTATTATAACATCTTGAAATGTCTCCCTGTAGTAATTTTTGTAAACTGTGAAATTTGACTATAAGATAGATGCAAGGCATAACAAAGGAAACTATGATTTAAAAAATTTTGTTTCTTTCATTTTAAAATTATAAGTAGTTGCTGTGAAGCAATCAACATGCATGTGAATACTAGCAAGGTGAAATTACTGGCATGTATGTCCCAGTCCTAAAGAAATGTTTGAAAGAATTTTGGTGTTAGTCTGTTTTAGGACTGTGGGGTGAGGTTAAAGGAAGATTAATTAGCTAAACCTCAAATTAAATCTAATACAGACACAGTTTACTGTTATTTACCTTGAGTTAGTAACAGGCAGGGTTTGCTGTTGATTACGACTGACCTCACAGTGACTTCATATTGTCATCAACTTGTTTGTAGCAGCTTGTAGAATTTCAAGAAAGCCACTTCTGCTGCAGATGGATGTCCTGGCTGTTGCCAACTGCTGTGAAAGCTGACATACAGGGCTGCTGTCTCCTGCAGATTCCTCTGAAGTTTGACAAATAGTTCTTACAGTTGTTGAGGGTAAAACAATAAACAAGTTTTCAGAGCTCTTTCCATAACAAGTTGACCCTGAAGCAAGCTGATAAAAGATGATCTGTGGAAGTTTCTGACACTGATTCTGAGCTGCAAAATGTCAGAGCTTTAACTCATATTCATCACACTTGAAAGTTGATGAACTCTGCCAACTCTTAGCTGTCCAGTCACCCTTTTATAGCATTCCATAATTCTTTTCTAGACTTTGATATAAGAGGACCCTCAGAACAGTTTCCATTTTAGATATCCTGACATATGCCAGGGTCAAATGTAGTGGGGTCACAAAAGTGCTATTCCTTTTGATGTTGTTTCTTTCCACAAGGATGTCACAAAAAGCTTATGCAAAGTGGTAGCTCTGACTCAAAATTTTAAGACAGGCACCTCTTTTAAGTTTTGCATGTGACCTGGTTTAAAAAGGAAGCTTTACAACATTGTTCAGTATTAACTTGTGAATGTCTGGATGTACTTCTGACATTGGTGCTGCTGTTTCAAGGCACCTACAGAAACACTGTATGCAATTCAAGCAATAGCGAGAAAAATCTCTTTGCATTGTGCCACTCTTTTGAACATCTTTTACCAGTCAAAGCTATACATTCTAAAGAGTTAGATTTAACCTGGCATTGCCTTCACTAGCAACAATTTGTGTGAAGTTGCTTTTCTGATTGTCCAGAACCCATGAATTTTCATTAAAGGTATCTATTATTGGGGAGCAAAAATGAATTTCTTATATTTTTATGTGAACAAGTCTTCATAGAGTTATTGTTTATAATGCAGATTTTCACTTTCAGCAGTGTGTTGAACTAAGATTCCAGAAATGCTGAGGGTTTGCATTTTTATCAACAACTTGGAAATGTTTGAAGTGGAAAACATTATTTCTTCTTCCTCTGTGCTTACTTCTTTTTTCATGGGGCAAGAAGCTGTGAATCACCCTGAGTGTAGATTTCAATCACTTGTCTCTCCTCTGCTTATCTTAATATGGATGGCAAATAAGAGTTAATGCAGAGTAAGTGCACGGAAATGCAAGCCACATTGGAGTATCAAAATGAAAATTTACCCTGCTTTTGGCATCACTTTTCTGATTCTTAGATTTCCCCAACTTTATGAGTATGATGACACTAACTGACTTTTGGAAAGTTTCTTGAGATTTCCAAGTTCAAAGGCCTAGTTAACTGTCATTCCACTCAGATAAACTCCCCCATACATTTCATTGTTGTGCCATTGCAGAGATAGTAGCAGTGGTAACAGTAAAAAGGGGAAAGTTGTTTTTTTCTTGAAGGCATTCAATGACAAACATACTAATAAGGTCTAAGCTGACATCAAAGACTATTCTGGAATTCATGGGCATGTTTATGTTTTATACCCTTAAACTTTGATATAGCTTCCTACTAAATTCATTTACAGCTTAGCCTTAAAGTCCCAGATTTCCTGGTTTACATGCTTTCATTTAAAGTGGATTGCACTTGATCCATCTGTTTGATGAGACTATTGTGCTTTTGTCTTACTCATAATAAAACTTCCAGGGGTAGGACATTGCATGTTTATCCAGCCGTTGCAGCGAGCACTATCACTAACTCTTGAACAAAGGCTCCTTCTGTTGACTGCATGGATTGTTTTTTCCAGAGCAAGAGAACAAAGATTTCAGATAGTTATAAACAGTAAATTGAAGGGACGTTTGGGGTCAAAGGGGAAAAGGATTACGATTTCTTTTCATCACGATTGAGAAAAGGTGCACAAATGCAGGTGAAAAACATTGGTGTTTACTTCAGAGCATGTATGCCACTTTGTAAAGTCTGATATCTCCCAGGGACTGCAGACCTCAGAACATACCTCTGCCTGCTCCAGCCCCTGGTCTGTCCAGATACTGGTCTGCGTAGCCAAAAGGTCTTGAATTGTAATAATAAACTAACCTATTTCAACTAACAAGACATGAATATTAGTCATCATTCAATACAGAAAAGAACAAGTCTTTGTTTTACAATGTCCCCGTTGGAATTATAACATTGGACTGGAAATGGCCCCAGAAGTGAGAATCCATGCCTTGCATGCAGACGTTGGAAAAGTTTATTGTGCGTCACAGCCTTCTGCAGCCCGTTATTCACAAAACTTTTTTTGAAGCCTTTTAACAAGTCAAGACCTTTAGTACTAACATCCTCCAAAAATCACAGCAAAGCAATATGCCAAAGGAGGACAGCAGGAAAGATTACTGCCAAGCCAGTGTTCACAGTCCTGCAAGAGCAAAGGGCTGTTAGGCGATAATGCCTGCAGGAGCCTACAAAATAAGTGAATCCACTTCCACAGAATGATGCACTGCCTTCTCTGCTGCCAGCTGGACCTGGAGGAATACTCCCTCCAGGTTTAGCACTGAGAATGTGAAAAGAACACTCTAATTAGACTGTGAGAGACTCTCAAAAAGCTTTGAATTTCCTTTCAATGAGGCCTGTTTTTCTGCTCCAGGAAATACATCTTTAATGTTTTATGTTCAGATGACAGTGGAGATACCACCTTCACGTCTCCTTCATCAAAATATGAGCTTACATCCAAATAAAGTAAATTTGTAACGTTCTTCTGGGTAGGCAATACTAGTGCTAGAGCGTAATAAGGTGTAAGTATTTTGAAATGTACATCCTTAACATAATTCCGTAACATATTTCTTCTAAGATCACTCAGGTTTAGGTCCTGTATGAGTTTGATCCTCACACTATGAAAATCCCACTGGACATCCTCACAAGTATTTTCTTAACAGTGGCTACTGTTTTCCATTATTATGATAATAACAGTATTTGGAGCAAAATTAATAACTGGTATCAAGACCAAAATTTTCACAAAACATTTCCAAAGAGTTTTGTTGCCTTGCATTTTAAAACAATAATGTGCTACAACAATAGCAAATATTTGGCAGAAAAAAATTTGCTGCAAAGTCCATATATAAGAAGTGGGAGACAGCATAATGGAGGTTCAGTTAAGGGAGGAGCATCTTTTCTATATGATTTTGATGCATTTTATTTCAATGCCAACTGGTCTCAGAAAGCATCTATCCATGAAGAAATATCCTTTGGGAAGGCAAATTGCATTAAAAGCATTTCTATTATCAAGAACCTCTCTGAATGAGATAATTGTTCAGCACATTGTGCTGTTTTTAGGATGTGATGCATGGGAAACGATGAAGATTGTTTTGAGAAAGCTGGGAAAAGCAGCTTTTTCTTCCTATGAGAAAACATATAAAACATGCAAACACACATATACAAGTAGATATAAAGTCCACATTATTATTACCATTTCAAAACACATTTGCTCTTTGAAAATATTCAAGATGAGTTTATAAAATGTGATGGGATGAGGTGAATTCCCTTGAGACGAAACCTCCTCACCCTGCATTAGCTGAGGAACTCCCAAGAAAGGCTTTCTAGTGTACCTCTGCCAGGGAAGTTTGAACAAATCTTGGACCAGCTCTTCTCAGACCTAAAGGCAAACTCAGTTTCTTTTCCCCATGCACTTATTACCAAAGACTTTAATTGAAAACTGCAAGAGAAGATGACAAATCAGTTTAGAGAAAGAAGGAGAAAAGGTCTTTAGTATTTAAGGCTCAACTACAAGGAAGATGATACTAGAGCTGGTTTTTACTTGTCTTTACTCCCTTAAATATTTTTCCTTTGGTGCTGAGATACTGATCAGCATACTACAGATACTGTAGATAGTCCTGATACTGCTGACAGTGGTGGGTCTAGAGAGACCCACAGATTTGCAACATGCCATACCAGTGACAGAGCTCTGTGTGGAAAATTTGTCATTTTTTCCTCGTGCCTCACTTTTGGCTGTGGATTTTTCCACAACAGTTAGAGATTCCAAAGGAAATAAGAGCAGAAGCAAATAAAATGAATGGACTGCGGTTAGAAAAGGAAATGTTTATTCAAACACAAGAATAATGCCAGTTGTAGAAATCTGGATGCTTCTCATGTATTGTTGATTCTGAGGACATCCAAATGGATGTTTACTTATTGTGAGCAGTATCCAAAAAGTCTACAGTTATATACCATAATAATTCATCTGTTCTCAAAGTGCTACTGGATTTTCTTAAAATTCTATTGTGTTATAGACTTAATATCCTTTGCTATTTGCATTCTTTTGTTTTCAGATACAGAGAATATTTCATTTACAGTTACTAGGAACCTGTACATCACATATGCTTTGTATTCTGTGTGTACTAGTACATTCTGTGTATGAATGAAAAAGAATTTCACCTGCTTGTTTAAATACATATGTATACAGTGTGTGACTGGAGAGGCATTGTCATTATGGTAGATGATATGCATTTTTTGATATGCAAAAATGATCTGTTTTGAGCTAAATGGACTGTAAAATTCATCTGTTTTATACACTGGAAAGCAACCAGCAGCAATTTAATTTTCAAGGAGTAACTGGAGATCAGTTTGAAATAGAGCAACAGTTAAGGATGTATTAAAAAATCCACTTCAGCCTCTTCCCAAATTAATACTCTTCTTGCCAATTTCCGTCACTTATATTGGCCTCAGAGGTCATGACATTGATATATACAGCCTGAGAATAATAAAAATAACAATGATGGTGATAAAAGCACCTGGGGATTGTTACTGCTACAACACAAAACTGAGAACAGTACTGTCTTTTTTTCTGAGTGTTTAGGGTGAACCAATGACCTCTAAATTTATGTACAGTTGTTTTAGGCTCAAAATTCAGTTCAGAACATATATACAAAAATGTTTTTTTTTGCTATTAACAGATTTTAAAGGATTCCACATTCCCTTGCTTTGAGATGAGTTTACTGCAATGCTGTAATTATTTTGTGTCTGAATATCCTCTGTATTAATTTCTCCTTTTATTTATTTTCCATTTCATACCACAGTTGAGTTGGAAAATTGTAGCTGTAAAAAATTTCTGGGTAATTTCCATGATCTTATCTGATGGTGGAAAAGCAGAATGACTCCAGATCTTCCTCACCTTCAGGGCACTCACAGTCTGTAGATTGAAATCCTGAAGGTCAAACCACCTCCTCTGGATGAGGCCAAAACAGATCTATGGCCTTTCAGCATTGCAGATGATGTCTGAACCATCAGAGAACCTTCCACACTGACAAAGGTTATTTTAAGCATCCTGTGTAATGGAGTTGAGAAAAAATGCTCTGAAATCTCAGCTGTTTTTGCTAAGTAAAGAGGAATGGTTTAAGTTGAAAGGGAACTGACATTTTTTCTTGCTTTCACTCCTTCTACATCACATTCTCCTCCCATTTCTCTTACCCATAAAGCAGATGAGGTGGCTTTTCTTTTTAAATGTAAATTTTAATTAATTTTAGGAATTAATTAAATGTCAGCCATCTTGACCAAACAATTTCTTCATCAGACTCATGGAAGATAATGAATCTTTGTAGTTATTTTAGATAATGTTAAACATTAACATTAGCTAGAATTAAAAAAAAAAACAATCAAAGTAAGGCTACATCAATTTCAGAACTTTTTATTCTGCTATATTTGTGAATATGTCAGTGCAGTGTGACATATTTTCAGTTTTCAACATATAGCATGGGAAGAATAATGTTTCAATAAAAGAGATATGATCATATATTCTACTGCTTACCATAGTAAATCAGATTTGTGTAGCAGAGCAGAATTCAACAGAGCAGAATTCTTATTTTACTACTACTACTACTACTACTACTGCTACTGCTGCTGCTGCTGTTACTAAACATTTCTAAACTTTCCTATGAAAATTCTTGTCCAAAATCACTTTAAGCATTATGGCTAAAATTATATAGAAGGGTTTTTCAGTTAAGTTGTTAAATCTAAATTTAGGTATCTGCTTGACTTTCCACTGCTGACAGCCAGAGTGTGTTGGATTTATGTTAACTTTTGTACAGAAATCACTAAAATCTATGGGATAAGAAACACAGAATATCCTGAGTTGGAAAGCACCCACAAGAATCCAGCTCCTGGATTGAGTCCAACTCCTGGCTCTGTACAGGTCAGCCCCAAGAATGTTTTTGTGTCCCTGAGAGTGTTGATCAAATGCT
This sequence comes from Toxostoma redivivum, assembly GCA_013397375.1. NCBI lineage: Eukaryota > Metazoa > Chordata > Aves > Passeriformes > Mimidae > Toxostoma > Toxostoma redivivum. The sequence goes on from VXBI01000691.1 coordinate 176,681, forward strand.
TCTTGAACTCTGGTAGGCTTGGTGTCGTTAACCAAAAGGATGTAACTCTTTGGATCTGGAAATGCCAATGTGTTTTTGTCGATCCTGATGTCTGTGCATCTGGGATATTAAATAATGCTAATCTAGAAAAAACTGTCAGACCTAAAACCATCCCACTCTTCATGCTCATTCCCACCAAACAAGCAAGGTTTGCATTTCAGCTTTGTTCTTGGCTGTTCACGAGAATCTGCCTGTGGTTTTAAAGTAAAATGGAACATTTTGTTTTGAGAATTTGTGTCTCTGAGAAATTTGTGAGCGGAATGAAGAAGAGCAAGAATAGCCAAATACCATGTCAGTGTCTCATGTTCTCTGAGACTGGATCCCCAAGGACATGCTGTCAGTCAGGTTAACTCCTCTGTTCCCAGATCTTGCTGTCCCCTGAGTGGCAGTGAGTGGCAAGATACAGCTCTGTAGAAGACACCATCATTACTTATTGATGACTCACAGCTGCAAACTCCTTGGATCCCTCAAGGAGAAGAGAAAGTGAGACTGAGCAAACCCAGGAAAAGGAACAAGAATTACAGGTTTTGTGAACCTGCATGGGAACTTGTTACTCTGGTTGGGCCCATTGTAACACCACAGGGGTACTTTTTAACACTGAGCCAAATCTGGAATGGATGACAAAGTCTTTTAAGGTGTAGTCAGGCCCATTCTTCACATGGTGGAAAAAACAGTCATTAGAAATAACAGGAGCTACATTTTTAAATACTTTTGCAGAGTATAGTCCCTTAGTAGGGAATAATATAATGGTTTGTTTTATAAACAAATCATGTATGCAGAGTAAGTTCCCCAGGGTGGCTGAAGGGATAGAAGAGGTTATTCTGGCTGAAAAATGTTGTTGATGAAGAACTGAAGTTAAGGTTAAATGTTAAAATAAAAGGTTTGTAGGCTTGTCTCACAGCACAGCAGAGAAAAGGCATAAATGTGCCATTAGTGTAGCTGAACAGTTAGAAAAAGAAAGTTCAATGTTCAAACTGGTGTAAAAATGCAATTTCTCCCCAGAGCAGCCTCCCTTGGTCTGGTAAGGCACAGGAGCCAAATGCTCTAATGCAGGCTTTCATAACCTTTCAGAGAGCGAAGGGAAGAAGGGCAGATACTGCCGTTCTAATATTGATTGCTGTGCTTTTGCATCATTCCTGATCAGCATGGGAGCAGGGAACGAGACTCAGCATCCCTCTCTCTGGGGAGAAAGCACTGATTGTTAGAATGCAAGGATGCCCATCCTCCTGCATGTCCTCTTCTACTTTATTAATTATGTCTTCCTTACTTTAGAAAGGTACAGATTTGGAGTTGGGAAATGGTTTCCCCAGCATAGCAGGCTTACCAGCTCATGCTGAAGCCCTCTGAGCTCCTATCTTTCCTCTGGTATTTCACAAGCAGGTGCTCACAGGTGACCATGCCTCTAACCATAAAAGGGAGTTTTTAACCTGGCAGGTGGCTGTATTGCCTCATAGGAAAAGGATTCCCTCTGCATCTGCCTATTTTCCATGGATACATTTGCATGAGATGTGACATAGATAAGAAAGAACTGCCATTTAAGTGAAAGAAACCTCCCTCTGGTAAAGAGCCACTTCCATGAGAGGGGATGCATGGAGGCAAGGTCTGACAGTTCTTTGCCATGCTCCTGAGGAACTACACACTTCTACATTTTTTATTTCTTTTTAAAAAGCCAAAGAAAAAGGTAACGTTTCTGTCAACACCATGAATTTTTGGAAACTACATCTGATCCCAAATACTTCAGGTATAAATAATACCCCACATAAAAACATTGCCTCCTTAGAGGGACACGGGTGTAAGAACAGCTAAATTATTCTTCCTGAAATGCTCAAATATTTATACATATCCGGGTGTAAAATGGAATCTTAGAAAAAAAGAAGGTATGTTTAGAAATTTCAGACTTCTCAGATCAAGGCATACTGTAAAAAGAGACTTCCACACCTACATGGTACATTAAAACTATGAGCATTTTCTTTCAGTTGCTCCCAGATTTGTCACTGGCAAAAAGCTTCAGAAGAGACCTTGAACTTTTTACATGCCGTCATTCAAGAAAGACCTGTGATCTTCTAAAACTGCAACAATCCTTGTAAGCTTGTAGTAAATACTTAATTTTTCCTATTTTTAGCTGGAATAGGCACACAATCAGTATTGCATGGAGTCAGTGGGAAAGATCAAAGGGAAAGATTGCTGTGCAGTGCGCATAGCCTTCTGCTGGGATTGAAGTCAGTGCTACCTGTTATCTGTAAATGTACATTCAGTGGGGACACGAGGAGATCTCTTTGGCTGCTCTGTAAGCGGGCTGGGAGTTGGACTTTACTCTCATTTGCTGTTGGGAACTTGAATTCTGTTAAGCTGAACGGGTAAAAGTCTTTCTTCAAATTCACATGCTACAGCATCTAAAGGAGAAGGTCCCTTAACTGCCTTTTGTTATAAATCTTCAGGCTGTACACTTATAATAGGATGTCAATTGTTAATATTCCTGAGACCACATTACTTTACCTTTTGTGTACAGTGCCTACAGCCATTAATATACAAATATACTATTGTCGTTTAGTAGCAGTCTAAGGAATGTGATTTACATAAAAGAATATGTTGATATTACCAAAGTAAAAGCAACAGTGCTTGAGAAATTAGTTTTATGGTCCCTCAGTGGATGCCTGGAATAATACCTTTAGTTAAGACATGAGGTGTTAGTTATTAATGTCTTTATGTTCCCTTCCATGTGTTGTCCTTTCTGATTTATATTACATTTTATGACTTAGGCTGTACTTTGCCTATGGGATGGAGGTACTCAGTGTTTGCTTTCCCTTTCCTCTATGTAAAAGTGGGGATTACAAAGTGAAACTTTTAGACTGGGAGAATGATGGACACAATATCCTTAGGAGTAAAGCAATTACTCCAGCATCCTTAGAGGGCTCATGTGGAGTTTTCATTTCTTTGACTTTGAAATGGGAGCAGGGAAATGAGTTGTAATGCCGGCCAGGGGTTTTAAGCACAGAAGCACAAACAGGATGGGACTGCTGTGGAATGCGTCTTGAGCTGCTTTATTATTATTTTTTTCTCCCAAGCATCAGTCTTGTTACAAGGTTGGGACAGAGGGAAGATGCCAGCAGCTCATGTCCTCAGCAACAGCCAGAGAACATGATGTTACAACACATTTTGAAAGGTTTTTGACAATCACAAAAGCAAAAGCATATTGACAGTAGTTCTATCCAACCACTATAAGCACACATACCTTTGATTAAGACAATGCTTGCTTATTTTAAATACAATACCTACTTGTAAGCCTTAAAATACAATGCACAGAGCTCCATTATTATGCTTAGACCTTCCTAATATCTTGCTAGATATACTTTTCTGCAGTTTAGAGAGTTATTCTAACCAAACCTTAATACACAGACTATTGTCTATTTGACCTTCCTTTCTACACTTCATATAACTTTTCTGCTGACATGCCTTATGCTTTCCACTTAGCTCCAATTGCAGTTTGCTGTCTCTGAGGCCTGCTTTTTTGCAGCTTTCCCAAAATCCTCTGACTTTAAGGATTCCCACAGAGTTGGGAATGCATGGTGGAAGTTGGAAATGGAAGGCACGCCAGAGGGACTAAGCACTTGCTGAAAGCTTTGGAAAAGCCCAAGCAGAGCCTTTCCAAACAGCTTCTGTCTCTGGATTTTTACTTTCATTGGTGCTAACCCTTATGTCTCATTTACCTTGGGATAGATCTACAGTAACTCCACTGAAGTAATAGTTTTGTAAATTAAGGGACTGCACCATTATCTTTGTTCTAAGATAGAGACGAATCTGCTTATTATGGGTTCTAAAAATGCATAATGAAATAGATGCTTTACATATTTGTTCTACGTGTTAAACTTCATGGACACAAGTTTAATTTAAACATATACATAAAATGAAGCAATTCCTCTACTGCTTTGTAGAGAAAGAATTTTTCAACTGAGGTTTTTAACCCAAAGTTAATTATCTAAATCCCTGTAAACTAAGTGGCTGTGTTTCTAGAGTTGCTGTGTCCCAGACTTACTTCATGCAGTGATGAAACAGCTCATTAATACCCAAATTCAAAATCTTAATCTCTTTTATAACAACTGAAAATGCATGTAGTATTTTAATTGACTTGTGATGTGATGTTATCATAAGATTAATCATATTCCAAAGAAAAAAGAAATCAATATTCTGTAAAGAGCAATGGCAGGAATAATGAAGATTAGGAAACACTTTTAAAGATATTGTTGTGAAAAAATTACTATCTTAACCTTACTTTGTAATGTACTCTATGAAGACAGAATATTCTGGGGCAGCCAAAAGCATTTTCTGTTTTATTTCTACACAGCAGATCTCATTGGAGATAAATTACAGATCTGTGTAACTTACTTTGTTCTGTGGAACATAACAGTAGGTTTCTAAAACTAGTTTCAGTTGCACCATTCTGTGTGCTTTGGAGTGAAGGCTTTCTAAGTCTAATCACTTCCTGTATCTTTATAGCATTAAATTGTCACATAGGCCCTTCAAGAGGTTATGCTAAAAGAAAATTTTATTTTCAAAAGTGTCTAATATTACTCCACTCTGGTGAAATGCACCAAATTGCTTTCTATTTTTTTCTCCTTCTTCTTTCTAAAGACCCCCAAAGTTTGATTTGATGCATCTCATACAACTCCATCCTGTGGATCTGACAACTGCCTGTGATTCTTTCTAGTTACTGTGAAGCAGAGATCTTTGAAAAGTTTCAGAAGATAAAACTTACCTGAATTAAGATGTCAGATGTCATAGCATTTGGGAATTATGCAAAAGTAATAGAAGTGTGCAGATATTTTTGCTAAGATGCAAATAGATACGTTACAAAAGTCCAGAATCACTGTGGCATTTGAATAGCAAATACTATCTAGATTTCTTGTGGATCTTGCATTTTCTTGCATTTTTACACTGCTGAAATAGAAAAAAATTTAGTCCTTTTACTGTGAATTTCAAGGTAAGGAAAAAAACCCCTTCATAATTACCATACACTTTCAGTGCTGGGCTAGAACATAGAAGAAAGGTAGCTGCAGGATGGTGAAAAATGAAAATTACTGCTGGTATTCACTTTTACAGAGAACCTGAGCTCAAATTATATATTGGAATTGTAGAATGGTTACTGCTTGGAGTGTTTTCTGCTATGGACACAGAAGAAAAGCTCTCTGAAGGAAACACCAGAGCCAGGCAATAAAAGGTCATTGTCCTTTTCACAGTCTTACCTGCACGCTTCTTTCCAATTTAACTCCTGCAGGACAACTTGGGACAGCTCCTGACATTCATGTCAGTCTGTCTGTCCATCCCTCCAGAACTACAATGCCTCAGGCCTGGAATAAGCAAAATTCAACTGTGCATAAGCAGCAGCTCTTGTAGGCGTTACTGTGTTACTGTACTTTATTTACTGGAGAAGTAAAAAAACAAACAAACATATAAAATGTTTGCAGTGTTATGGTAAAAACTGCATCATAACTGATGTCTAAGGTGAAGAAGTACAATTTTTATGCTCATGGTTTTATTAGACACTGCATTTGTGGGTCACTTTTCCTGTCACTGTTGTTTAATCAGGCTGCACTCTCTAGCAGTGTGCATCAGTGGTGTCAGTGGAAAAGGAAAAAACACTGAGCAATGACGTTGTATTGACGCTGTAAGCCAGACACAAGTGTCTCAATTAGATGCTGATTTGAGGAATGAGAGGTTGTTGACTTCAGGGCTGGAGAATATGTTCTTGTTTTCTTTCTTTTGATGTAGGCTCCCAGTAAACAAAATAGCAATGGTACAGTGGTACAGAGGAAGTCTGCCTAAAATATTGCCACAATGCTCATAGTAGCTGTAGAACGGGTTTGCTGTGTTCTCTCTGTCAGCGTCATTTGTGGCCCAAGCAGCAAGGAAGTGAGCTGATCAAAAGGAAGATACAATTGTGGTCTTTGTCATTGTGCTGGCAGAATAATTTATATGACATAGTTGTGGCTATCCTGTCAAATAAAACAAATGCATAAAGGCTTTGTGGCAGCATTGTGGACATGTATGGACACTTGCCCCACAGCTCATCTTCAGGTGCATCCTCTCTGCATCTGAAGTTGCCTGGTTTGAAAACAGCTATCATCAGGTATTATGGATCCACCTGAAACGTCACATGTTTCAGAAGTTCAGCTGTTCATAATACTTTACCACAATATGAAAGCTTTGGTTGCTTCTTACTCAAAAGAAGCAAGGCTAAGGGTATTTAACACCCAGTCCTAGATAATCCTATTGCATGAGGTGCAATCTGCTTAACAGTTCTGAACACTGGACCTCGGAAATTAAAAGGTGATGTCCAGGTGTCAGTCATTCTGTCATGTCTGGGACATTCTTCAGTGAAGAAGAGTAGAACAAAAAAACCCCAGAGACCAGATTTTCAGCTGCATGTTACTTCTTTTGCTCAAGTGGGCACAGCAAAGTTGGGGAGCAAGTTATGCTGGCTGTGGGCTACCAGAGCCAGCCATAGGTGGACAGGCTGGGCACTGCCAGAACACCCATTGCCTCAGTTGTGAAGTGCTTGTCTGAGAGAAGCCTTAGGTGTTTGATTTGCTACAGATTCTCGTGTAAACCAAGAAGAGCTAAGGTGAGAGAAATTAGTAATTGAGGTAGAACTGTTCAAGAAGAGAAGAGAAAGCTCTGGGGAAATTTTACTCTGTCCTTTCAGTGCCCAAAATATAGGGACAGACACTTTAGTAGCAGACCTGCAGTGACAGCACATGGCGTAATTGTTAAAACCAAAAGAGGATAGATTCGGAGGAGGTATAAGGAAGGCTCTTTCTCCAATGATAGTAGTGAAACTCTTGAAGAGATTTCCCAGAGAACTGTTGGATGTCCCTTCCCTTGGAATATCCAAGGTCAGGTTGAACTGGGCTTGAGCGACCTGATCTGGTTGAAGATGTTCCAGCTGATGCAGGGGGTTGGACTAGGTGACTTTAAAAAGGTCACTTCCAACTCAGAATAGTCCATGATTCTATGAATTTTAAACTCAGGGGCTGCTGCCTAGGTCACTGTCTTTTATTCTTGCATGAGGAAATTTGCATAAATGTGTCAGGAAATGACAGGTAAACCAATGAGCTAGTCTGCACTGTCTTCTCTCTTTCTTTCTTGCCATTAGAGAAGAATTTGTCTGCCAAGCTAATTTGTCTATTTAACTAATTTTAAGAGTCATAAAGGAAGCTGTTGCCAGGGATACAGCCATGCTAGAGAAACTAGTGCCAGGATCCTTTTATCTATCCATTGACTACCTGCTTCTGGAACAGCTGTCCAGGCCTAGTGCCAGGTCTGCCTGTGTGTGGGTGTATGAACAGGAGCAGGTTGTTGCTTCAGCAGCTGCCAGGAGAGAGTTGTCCTCTGTGTCCCTCTGAGCTTAAAGGTGTTCACCCTGAAGGACACAGTCACTGGAAGTTGCATATACACACAGACAAATGTCCCCCAACCCACTTTTTCAGTTAGATTTTTGTAGTAAGAGGTTTTAAAATAGATGTATAAGGGATCTATTTGCAGAAAATATTGCATTTGTAGAATGTTAATGAATTCTTTGGCATATAGTGTTAAAACTGTATGAAAAAATCATGATCTTCCAGTAGTCTTATATCCATCACACAATACATTCCCACATGTGCTAATATGGCTATAAGTAAACTATTCAGGTTGAAGTTGTTCTATTTTTCTTTTAAATAAGGATGTATAATGAAGATGTAATAGAGGATGCATAATGTAATCTAATCTTGAACAAAATATGAAAGGAAAAATTTGACTTTCACATTGTTCACAAGCACTAGTTAAAGTCCCTAAATAGCAGTGTTACTAACTCAAATCCTGTTTTTAGCTACTAGTAAACCAAAGATATTAGAAGTTTTTGCCTTGTTTTGTCCTTACAGGTCTGTTTTCTATAAATAAATCCACAAAAGTCCAAAGGAGAAGAACACAGGTGATAAAGTACCATGTGAAAAAGTGAATATGCTGTTCAGCATGAAGAATAATATCCTGAAAGTAAACTGAACCATAATGTAATATATCTATAAGCTACCTTGATTTCATGTTACAAGTAGGAAAACACTCTTATCCTAATACCTTATCGTTATCCTAACACCACGCTCTGAACACCTTTAGTTTCCACAGGTATCTGGAAACTGGTATACAGGAAAAATTTCTGATCACATAAAAACTGTGAAAAACAAACATCTGCCTAAATCAATTGTAACTGCAGCATATATCTGGTACAAACAGTCAGAATTTAGTCAAGAGTGCATGGGAGAAACATCTTTATATTGGCACTTCTTATCCTGTGTCCTTTATATTATACAACATTGTCAAGGTACTAGTTTGTAGATTAGAGAAGCAAAGTGAAAAATAGACTTGTTGATTAATATTCACCAGAACAGCCATGTATTAGCAGATCTCTTGAGCTAGAAGCTTTCCTTTCAACATGTTCTCTAAATTCAGTTATCAGAATTATTTCTATAAATCTAATTTTTCAAAATGTATTTTGATGGGTGGAACCTTTGCAAAAATTTACTTAATGAGGCAGCTTTTCATATCTCTCAATTCTTCCTCACAAAAATGTTTTTTTCAAGCAGACTCCTCTTTATTTCCCACGCAAATACATACGTCAGTTGCTTCCACCCAATGTGAGCATGTAATCAGGGGCCAGACAGAATTATTGCCTCTGTGACTTTTTTTGGAGGAAGTAGATGGAAATAAACACTTTTAACAAAGATCTGATATATGTCCCTCACTTCAAAGTGGCAACAGCTATTTTTCACCAAAATCATAGAACTGTAATTGATTATAACCCATATCTTTCTGCAAATTGCTCAATGAAAATTTTCAGATATTCTCATACATAAGTATGGTGAGTAGGAGGAACACATAAATATGTATTCACAGGTGAAAATGTTACATATAAACTGTTAATACTGTTAAGCTGATTTATCTGTTTAAAGTAATAAATTCAGTCCTATATGCTTTAAATTGCCATAACACTAGAAAGCCTTGTCATGAGGTTAATTCCATGACTACCTACGCAGAGTTCATCTCACTTTTTGCTCAGTGCATGAAGGTTGTATTGAAATTAAATCAGAGGAGGTGCCTGCAGGGGAGTGATTTGCTACAAAAACTTTATAAGATATAATAATTCAAGGATGCTCTAAATTGTACACAGTAGATCTCCTCTGTCCTTTGACTGTAGGGAGAGGTTCAGCAGCTGCCCAAATGATATGATGGCTCTCTCCAGTGATGCTGAGCCAGCACCAGCAAAGGTGCACCTCATTTTGAATGACCAGAATCCAGCAAGAGTGGCTACCTCTTCCACAGCCTGAACAGGAAAATACTGAGGCAAAACAGGAAGAGATATCTCTCTGTGTTCATGTGTATGTAAAGCAATGGGGTTTTAAAGTTAGTATACAATTCTAATGGTGAAATACATTAATCAAGATAACTGTAGAAGAGAAAAGGGAAAAATTAAATTTAACACTACCCCTTTCAGACAGAAGACATTGTTTCTGGGATGTTTTAAAAACAGAAGGCTCTATGAAGCATATCTGGTTTTTGTGGATCTCCTGTTGACTCCAGATTGAGTGCCACACGGTGGCTGGCTACAGAGAAGCTGAGATGCAATTAATCTGCTAATTATAATGGTCTGGTGTGTGTCTTTCCACTTTGATGTATATCCTCCTTTGTGATATTTCTTACCATTTTGCCTATGGAGTAAATTCTGTCATAATCATGTGGAAACAAAGTGGAACATTTGGAAAATCAGAGCATGTACACGGCACGAACCTGTGTGGACTGAAGGGCAAAGAGAATGTGCCAGTATAACCCAGGAAAGCTGGAAAAAATTTCCTGCTAGGCAGCACAGACTAGACTATTTGCTTAGTGCAAAATGCTGGTGTCTAGTTTCTGTTCATTACAATAAGAACCTGTCATATTTAGGAGAGTCATGCAGGTTCTGTGAAACTGCAGTAGGATCCTATATACAAACTATTAATCACATTTAACAGAAAAATAGTCTCTCTATTTTTCCTTTCCCTCTTTACAACTGCTACCTCTGTACTCTCAAATTAAATTATTTGAAGAACACATTTTTGAGGAAAAAAGTCCCATTTCAACCTTATGTATGTTTATATAGTCACATTTGGTAACTATGGGAGTTGACAATATTATCAGATATTGTCCATTATTTTTATTTAAAGGATGAGAAATATCTGAGAAGTTAAGGCCAGCATTTTCAAAGTACAAAATTTTAGCTACTCCTGTGATTTGCAGTAAGTATCTTTCACAAAAAAATATGAAGCAACTTACTCTATGTAGTGTTAGAATCTGTGAGTTCAGTTGACAAACCTTCTTACTTTCAAACCAGTTAAACATCCACAATGAATCTGTATTTTCAGTACCTCTAAAGTTGTTCTCAGAGTAGCTACATGATAGATACCTAATATTAAATTTCTCCAAACCCAGGTGCTTCTAAAATAGATTTATGTGAGTAATTTGAAATCAGCCAGTAGAAGAAATCAGGTGTCTCTGATGTCCAGTCTGCTACTAAACCCACTGGACATTTTCCTCAGTCTGGTACAGATTTCTCTTTTATGTACGTGGAGATAGTGATTTTTCACTTAGCCAAGCAGCAAATGCCAAAGTGTAAGAACATACATCTATATGTTGATTTAGAAAACAGTGCCAGACTATGAACTGAGTAATCATGCTTTATGCAGCTCCTTCATTCAACAAAGATTTTAGAACTAGTACTCCAGCCTGATTTAGAAAATATTTCTTTTACATATAGATTTTTCTTCAAACATAGCAGCTCTTTTCAAGAAACTTGGGCATTTTTTTGGTTCATTTTCATTATAGACAATGTACCTAGCAATCTGACTTGCATTTCAGAGAATCTAATGTCATGGAATCAATCATAGAATCACAGAATCATAGAATCAACCACAGAATCATAGAATCATATAATGACCTGGATGGAAAGGGACCTTAAAGACTGATCATGTAATTCCACCCTGCCTGCTATGGAGAGGAATAACTTCCACCAGAACAGGTTACTCACAGCCCCATCCAACCTGGCCCTGAACCCTTGCAGGGATGGGACATTCACATATTCTCTAAGCAACCTGGTCTAGTGCTTCTCCACTCTCTGAGTAGAAAGCCTCTTTCTAATATATAAACATACCCTCTTGCAGTTTAAAGCCATTTCCCCTTGTCCTGCTCTTGCAAAAAAAAATCTATCCATCATTTTGTGGAATCCCTTCAGGTACAGTCAATGCTCAGCATAATCATGCACTGAGCCAAATTCAAAACAAAGATTTTAGAGTGAAAATTTCTCTTGTTCGCGTAATAATCTTAACTTTCTCTGAATTATTTAATTACTGTATTCAAGTCTAATTTGTGTGTAAGTATTAGATTATTCTTCATGAATGAGGCAATGTGAAAGTATCTGCAGTATTTTGAATCATGAATGGCTTTGTATAAAATAGTTATTTCAATGCCAATGTTCAGTAAATGTAAGTCTTCTATATCCATGTATGTAAATGGCAAGTGTGTTTCCCAAAACTCTGCCATGCAAAATTCTGTGACACAGCTGTGGCAATTCATGAAGTTCCTGTGTTAAAATCCTTAAGGGCAATTAAAAGACTGTCACTCACTATTAGCATAACAAAGACGTGCTTCAGAGGAAGCAGCAGTTCATGAGAGTATATTCCATTTTCTACAGGAATTCAGTCCATTTGTGTTAGTGCTGCTGCAGGTTCCACTTTTGTGGACTATTTAGCCATAGGGATTTAAAAGCCCTGGTAGATCACAGAACAGTCCTGGCTATGCAGGCTACATGTCCTGCTTGGCTCCAGCCTCTCCACGTTACAGCCTGCATCTTGCACCAGGAAGAAAAGTGAATATAAATAAAGGCTGTGGAGAAGAGCTGGAGTCAGGGCATTACTAAGCAACGCAGCAACACAAAACTGTAGGGAATCAAGTTTCATCCGTGCTGCTGTTGCTCATAGAATTGTTTGTTTTTCAGAGAGCAATATGTGCCATGAAGGTCGCAGATAGTTTTTTTTTTTTTTTAATTTTTTTTTCTTTTTAGGGCAGTCTTTATCTTTCCTTTCTGAAGGTTTTGGTTTGTATTCAAAATGAGAAAAGAGAAACAGATTTGTATAACAAACTGGTTGATGCACATATGCACTTCGGCTCTAATGCTAAGCAGCTATTTATTCTAACATAGTCTGGAGCCAAACAAATGGGACTAATTCTCCTTCCCATCCTGGCCAAGCCCAGATTGCTGAGTTTGGTGCCAGAGGGCTCCTGCAGGAGAGTTGTCAGCTTCACCTGGGTCACAGACAGTCTTTGTCTATTCACGGTGTGGTCCTGAGGCTGTCACTGCCCTTCCAGCCTTTGTGCTCCTTCTGTGGAGGAAAAATAGCAGATAGTCCATGTAGCATCTCTGGTACTCCTCAGCTTGTCTGCTCCCATATATCTATAAACTCTCCAACTCATTATTTTTCACCTGTTTGAGTGATCAAAGGGATCTCTGGGGATGTTTGGAAAAGGACTGATTTCTTGAGGGCTAATTGCTGAAGTGTAAATGTGCCCATCACAGTGAGAAGACTGAGAAGAGCAGAGAATTCCTGCTGCTCATAGCTCTGTGTAATGCTGGGATAAGGGTGATCTTGTGGTTGTGATGTGGAAATGCAAACAACTGACTAAGATGTCTCTATTCACTCTATTCAGGTATCATTAGCCCTGTTTCAGTTCCTGACTGATCAGCAGGGACAGTGGCATGTCCCTACATTTTACATCTCTGTTAAGAAGTAAGAAAGCATGGGATGTGGATGAATGTTTCTTGAGGAGTAAAACATGCAGAAATACATCTCCATTTAATTTTTATCTGCATTATTAGAGGTTGGAGTGATCTGAGCATCTCACTGAGTTCACTTGGGCCCTAATTTGAATTCTATTGTACATATTGTCAGAAACAGAACAACATATTGCATTTCATTTCTGAATGTTGTCTCCTCATAATCAGTTGATCTGGTTTTTATTTGCTCTGACCAAATCCCACATTTTTCTGTGAATGATCTGCATCCTGCAGGGACTATTCCTCCACCCCCTCAAGTGATGTTGCAACTGGAACAATGCTTAGAACATTTATAGTGCTTTTTTTCCCTTTTTTTTTTTTAATAGAATAAATTATCTCTGAACTGCTTTTTATATTCTTGTTTCCCATCTATATTTTCAAGACATACACAGGGACGCTTCCTCTCAGCTACAGCTATTTAAATTCCTTTGAAACATGCAGTGAGCTAAGTTTGATTTTTTTTTCCAAAAACATATAGGAATTCTTAATTAAAGGAAATTATTCTCCTGCTCTGATTATTAGTTCAAAACCAGGTCATAATGAACCAAAGCTGTAAATAATATCCAGTGGGATGGCTATCAGAACTAAACTCTACTCAGCTTCTTCTATCTAGCCCAAATTCATTCAGCTCATGATAAAAGAATTCAAAAGACTTTACATTAGCTTTAAGGTAAAGGTAATGTTAAGGTAGTGTATGGACATATGGATTAGGTCCATAATCCTACATTTACTTTAGGTGATTTCATATTAATGCAGATGAACTTGGAGAGCACTTTCTCCCTCAGTCATATACTTCAGGCACAGAAAGTTACCTTAAGCTGCAGCATGTTTAGTATTTAGTTTTAAAACACAAGTCTTCAGCAGGAGCAAATATGATTATTTCATGTTATTGCTTCTCATCACACAGCTGTCACTCCTATCCTCTGTTGCCATCACTGATTAGATTTATACCATTATTTGAGAATTAAGCCTGCAAAATTCTGTGGCCAGACTCCTCATGAAGACATTGTGCCAATTTTACCCTTAATGACTGTATACATATATATACAAATACTTTGCATAAATAGAAAATATTTTAAATTGTTCAAAAGCCATATAAATAGTTTTAAATCGATCACTGGAAAAGATAGTACAAGATTTTGTGTTTGCTGAATAGATTTTTAACTGTTCCACAGTTCTGGTGATGAATTTATTTAAGAGATTCTCCTTTTCTGGATTTTGCTGTTGTAAAGAGGTGGGCATAGAGGGGTCGTAGACAACAACATTGACAAAATATAAAGGTGATAGCAACTCCATTCCAGATCAGGAATCAAGTATCACAATACAGCCGAAACCAGAGGAGAAAGAATACTGCTAGAATGAAGGAAAAAATTGAATAAAAATATTAGGACAAAATAACCTATGTTCATGGGATGGTGTAATACGATTTTGTAAGCCTATAATGTTAATTTTACATAATCACTTTTTTTTTTCTTGGTAAAACTATATGAAGAATATAAATTTTAATCTAATCTACAGGTTTACTAGAACACTATTGAATTTGCTTCCCAAAATCTGCTATCTTTTTGTTGCTCAGTTAAATAAACCAAAGAGCCCTTGAAAAAATTAAAGTTGTGTGGGTGTGAAACAGAAGGAAATATAGTTGCAACTTAACTGGCAATGTGTACTCACCTGCAAACCACATATAGACATGTAAATACTCTGTTCTACACAAACACAGAAACAAATAGATTTACCATTCTTGGTTTTCTTCTTTCCAGCAGCACCTGTGCTGCCAGCTCCCTGTAATCTCATGCTGTAGTGTGGACCTAACTTTTGAGAGTATTTTATGCTACTCTTACTCCTTGGAAAAGATATTTATGTCGGTGGACATAATCTTTTTCATGGGGTACAATCCACTTTTTTGCAGCATATCAACTGGTGTACTCTGAACAGAACTTCATGGGGAAAAAAAGGGATCTCTCTAGTTTTTGGGCTGTAGGTTACTGAATCTTTTTGCAAATAATTAAATTGCTCTTCAGAGACAACAAAAGATCTTGTCCAATAGAAAATGTGTGGCAGCTGAAATCTGTGAGTTTGTTCCCGCTCTGCACTAACAAAGTAATCTGGAGGACAAATACAACAAAAATAAATAACCATTCAAATGCTTACCTCGTGTAATGGTGAGTCACTGCACAACTGTTTACGACATACATCCTTTCTCTGAAGCTGCCCAGCTTAACTACACATTGTTTCCCAATTGTCTTGGATATGCATAGCTGGGAGAGAATTTAAGAAAACCACTGTAGAAATTGTATTGCTTGGAAGATAAATGACTATATGGAGACCAACTATAAAAATATCTGTCTTAAAATCCCCCAGCGAAGGACTTTCTTTGACAACCATAGCTACCTTTTTTCCCAAATGGTAGATGGTCTTTATTACTGTAATAAATGTTCCTGAAAGCAGTATATTTTTACAGAACAAATTAAATTTAACTTTTCTCCTACCCCAATGGGCATAAAAGACAATTGAACGGATTTCCTCTTTCTGCTTTCCTAACCTAAGCAGCGCAACTGCTTCTAGCTACTCATCTTACCCCAAGAAAGTCCCTGGAAAGTGAACCAGATTTGCATTCTCAGCTATTGTGCAGTTGCTGGCATGGTTGGTGTTAGGACTGAAGCTTGTTTTGCTACACAAAGAAATTAAAACACCAACAACTGATTTGCAAGCAAATCTTGCAGAACTAGGTTCATCATGCATTGACGTAAAACACACACATAATTTTCACAGTATGTGAGTATCCTCATCTGCCTATTTCATCACACTGAACTTTGGGGCCTTCAAAAATGGTCTACTTATATCCTGTTTCTTTTCACTTTACAGAAATTAAACCATGACTATCACAAGTGAATTTCATCAGTCCCAAAAGTGAATGTAACAGACAAAATTGAGCTCTTCAGTTATCTCAGATTCTCAGATTCAGTAGTTTCAGGATTATGGAATTATAGGATGGTTTGGGTTGGAAGGGACTTTAAAGATCATCTTGCTCCAGCCCCTGATGGTGACACGAACAAATTGTGCTAGACAAGATTGCTCAGAGCTCCATCCAACCTCTAATCTATTTGGTGACCTTCTTTGGGACCTCCAGCAGGTCCCTGTCCCTCCTGTGCAGGACCCCAGCTCTAGATGCAGTGCTCCACGTGGGTCTCAGCAGAGCAGAGCAGAGGGGCAGAATCCCCTCCCTGCCCTGCTGCCCACGGGGCTCTGGATGCAGCCCAGGACATGTTTGGCTCTCTGGGCTGGGAGTGCCATGGCCAGGGCATGTCCAGCCTCTCACCCACAGCACCCCCAAGTCCTTCTGGGCAGGGCTGCTCTGGGGCTGTTCATGCCCAGCCTGTGCTGATACCAGGGGTTGATCTGACCCAGGTGCAGCATCAGCACTTGGTCTGGTTAAACCTCATGA
>VXBI01000691.1:200151-220899 GCA_013397375.1 Toxostoma redivivum
CTCCAACACTGGTGCCCACCTCTTCAGGCTTCAGCTCACCAACCTACAACCTATTGGTTGGCAGCAATAAACATAATTTTTTTTTTCCCATACACTAAGGAACAGATCAACTCCTTTTATTTCTGGTCTATATTAGTGCTAGGAACTACTATCTGTAATTTGGAAAAAATCAATAAACGGCCCTATCATTGATCACGTTGAAGTGTGGTGTGATTCGTGAGGAACTCAGGTAACTTCAGGCACAGCTCCATCTCTCAGAGGGGCCAGGCAGGTTGGGCAGGGCAACGACAAGCTTCATTTGTTTCTGTGTATGCACCTTACCTGAAAGGCCACTTGAAACAGTGTGGCATCATGGAAGGACTCTTGCCTGACCTAAAATCATATCACCATTTTTATTTTCCTGAGATACTCAGGGAAATTTCTCTGCGGTGCCTTCTGTAAAAGCAACACGATTTGGGAGCAATGGGAAAATGCAATCAAGTCACTTCTGACTTTTGTTGCCATCACTGTAAGTGGCTGTCTCAAATTTCTACTCTACACAAGCAAAGCTATGATACAAAAACATCACTGTCAGGACTTTTAACAATGTATTTTTTCTTTGTCTTATGCTCGGAAATAGTTGTGTCATGTTGGCTACAGTTTTCACAAAAAAGAAGTTCTTCACTGGGGGCAGCTAAGCAGAAAAGAAAGTTGATTAAATGTTGTGCTAGACAGCATGGTAAGTGATGAAAAAAATGTTTAAAGTAGGCATGAAATGTTGTAGTTCCCACATATCAAGAAATATAGCAGTAAAATAGTAATTGTAATATAGTAGTAAAAACCTAAGATGTTCTTCAAATCTTATAATGATGTAAGGGAATGATTTTTTTCCCTTAAGCTCATTGTACTGGAGATGAAATTTGGGGGTCCCTGTCCTGAGGCTGACACCAGGAAGGGCCACTTGCACCTGGAAGTTTGATGTGGTTCATGATACAGGATGACAGAAGGTGCAACCTATATTTCATAGTTTGGCTCTGAGATTTTACACCTGGATCCTTATGTCCATCTCTTCACCTGCAGCAGGATGCACCACTGCTGGATGCTGGATTTGCTTTTCAGTGCATGTCAGCAGGTGGATTTTAGCCGGTTTCCTAGAAAAAAAACAGACAACTGGCCACAGTGACTCTCTGACACAGCTGAGGTGTGAGTCATGCTGGAGTCAGAAGTCTGGAAGTGGCTCCTTCCCTGAGACAGGATGTTCTCTACTGCCAGATTTCTCTGTGAACTATTCATTTGTCTTCTGAATAGAATTACTTCTCCAATTTTTCTGACTTTGACTTCATAGTGAATGTTCTAGGAAAATAAGTTTTCCTCAGGCATCACTCAAAACCCAGTTATTTTCAACAGCCAAAAGGATTGAATGAGGGTGGTAGGCAAGAGAGCTACTAAAGTCACACAGCCTTCCTTTTGCAAATATCAGGTCACTCATGGCAATAGCCATGGAGAGTAAGAAGAAAATAGTCTTCAGAATCCTAATTGACTCTAGCTGTGCAAACATGTACAGATGTTGTCTATTCTCCTAAAGTGATGGTGATGACCAGTTCATGCAGATTCTAGAAACTGGTTTAGGATTGGAAATGTGTCTTAGTGTTTTATCTGGCAGTGAAAGTGGCATATCTACTTATCCTATTTGCTGAAGAGAAAGAGTACTCTTAGCTTTTTGAGGGTTTTTTTGTTTTTTTTCTGGCCTGAAGTGATGCATGTGCTAGATCTCAGGCTTCTCTTCAATAGCCCAATCCACCTCACTTCCTTTAGTGTGCTCCCACAACTCCTGTTTTAGGTTCTCTGGGTGTCTGACTGCTTTCCTCTGAACTCTTCTCATTTGCACTAAGCCAGTGAAGCTTCCCAAACAGGACAAAGTGCTGGGGCCCTGCCACTACTAAGTGGAATAGAAGGATTTCTTCTCATCTGGTGGGAAATATTCCTCCAACTGGAAATTTGAATTTTCTTTGCAGTATCATGATGGGAACTCTTGTTCTGCCTATACTTCATAATGACCTTGAGATCCTTTTCTTCAGCTTGCTGTTTCTTGTTCCCATGCAGTTGACACCTTCCTGCATATAGTACTCTGCAGTTTTCTGGTTCGTCTGAAGTATTTTGATTTCTCCTTGTCTGCTCCAACATGACAACTCTATTTGTGCAATAAACCTCCTTTTCTCCTACCCAGTTACAGTAAGAGTACCCAACAGGACAGGACCTTTGACAGCTTTCTGTTGCTCAACCTGCTGTTATCTTCTTTAGGAATATATATCTACATGTGCATCTATGTATATATATATATATATATATAAAACAATCCAGTGACTGACATAAAATCAGGTAGTCTGGAATGCCTTCATTCTAACTTCCATGAAAAAGCCTATTAATACCCTTTTCAATATTTTAGTTCAAGAATTTTGAATTTTCCAATTTAACTACTCAACAGTTCTGAGGTTGTTTTGGTCAGGCTTTTTGGCTTTTTTGTTGTTGTTATTGGTTTTCTGTTTAGATTTGTTTGTATGTGTGTGGTTATTGTTGTTTGCTTTGTTTGCTTTTTCTTTTTTTCCTTTTTTTTTTAATCCTAGTTTGCCAAATTTATGTGGTTTAAAAAATATAAATCTCTAGAAGGATGTGCTTTTTAATTTGCTCCTAATGTTTCCAGTTTGAAATATCACCCTTTTGTCATTAGAATTAGACAGATGGTTCTACCGAATCTTCTTAGTGAATATTGATATAAAGAAGGCAATGAAGGCTTGGCTTTCTCTATCCCATTTGTCAATAGCCTTCCCTCCTGTTGAATATATGGCCACTGCTCATATTGGTCTTCTTTCAGCTTCCAGAACAAATTTCTTCAGGTCTCAATCTTGTTAGCTGTATCTCTATCAGTGACTTGCCCCTTCTGATTTCTACCATAAATACTTATTTATACATGTCCTCAGCAACTTGTCCTAGCTACCCCTTTCTGTATATTTGCTTTTTGTGTTTGACCTGGGTGAAAGGCCCCTCTGCTCCTGCAACCTACCTGTGTAATGGGAAATTTGGCACTGCTCCGACTTCTTCAGAAGACTAACAGTTCATCATAACTTCTTTATTCACTTGCAATTGTTTCTCAGCTCTTATGCCTGGACTTTTTATACTTAGTTCTTGGAGGCCGATACTTTTTAATATTTTCTTGCCTTTTCTATTCCTATTTCTTTTTCTTCTCCAAAATTTATTATTTGATTATTTTTCACTCAGTCTTGCCCTAGTTTTCTTCTTCTCCTCTGTTAGAATACAAATTAGGATACTGTTTTTGCCATCTATGACAAAATGCTCACATGTGTTCCAAGTACTCTTCAGATATTTCATATTTTACTTTATTTTTCTGACAAATGTTCTTTTCAGATGTGTCATATTATATTTATCACCTGTATGATAGGGCAATGGTACAAGAGGGAACATCTGTTACATTTGGCAGCCATGATAAAACAGTAGAAATGTGAGTAAATTTCTTATGAACAATGCAATAAATTCAGGCAAATTCAGATGGAAGTATCAAGACTTTATAAGCAAATATTGCAGAATTAGACTGAACAGGGTAATAAAAATTCCAAAATGAGACAGAGCCTGAGCTGAGGGGGAATAGGGTGCTATACACTGCTTTTCATGTTCAATACTTTACAGGATAAAGTTCCCTACCCCCTGAAATACAGGGCATAGAAAAAAGGACACTAGGTAGTGACGTTGTACAAGTACACTGAGTAGTTATGGGGAAATTCTGAACAAAGAATTGAATCATGAATTTGTCTGGTGTCACATGCCTGCTATTAAGTCCTAGTGTATCAGATGGCTAAAATTAGAAAAGAAAGTAGTTTTGCAATGCCTCTTTAGTAGGTCAGGCATTTGTTTCATTTGTTGACTGATACGTTAGCTCAGTTAGTGGTGTGTGACAGCTGCTGGTGTTTGGTTGTACAGTTAATTGTGCTAAGGCATCACTACAGGTTTGAGACCTCTCCATTTCATATGGCTTGCTTTTAAGGTTTCAAGCTCCATGAAACCTAGTCACAGAGAGGAATTATTGATTTTATTAACAGTTAATATGATGAAAAAAGAGGCATAAATTAGAGATAGGTATAGGACTAGGAAATAATACTTGAAAAATACTTAAAAATTGTATTATTATTTGTAAAAAATTTTGAATTCATCATAATATTCCCTTTGATCTTGGTCACATCTAATCTGAAACTGTTGAGCAATACAACCACAAGATTTTGTGAAGCAGTTCCTGTGAAGTGCAAATTAGGGTAAATTTTATTCATCCATTCCCTAAGTTGGCCAAATATTTATGACTTTTAACTTTAAATGAATAATGTATGGAACAATTTCAAGGTGTCTAAAGAGGGAGGGATATTCTGAAGAGAAGGATCTAATCTCTCATATGCAAGAGCCAGCCTGCAAACCTTCCACTATTCTATTTATCCCAGCTCATTTGGGTAAGAAGGGATATATGCTCAGAAAAGTAATTTTATGTCCTAATTTCAGAACAGTTTGATTCACTTTTAGCAAGTGTCTCTAGCTACATTCTCAGTTTAACAGCCTGTATTTGTATTTATTTAATTCCTTTCACTTGAATTTAGAAGAGGGATATGTTTGTTTTTAAAGATGATTTGACCTGGATTATTTAAGCATATATTTAAGAAGTTGGTTTTTTACCAGGTGAAGTATGAAAAAATAGCTATCTAATATTGTTTTTCAATTAAATTACATAAAAGTATTTCCTGTTATCTCCTCACCTACATTTAAATATTTCACCTACATTTAAATATTTATGCACAGTCATCTGCTCAAATGGAACCCGACAGCAATGTCAGCAGCAGTTTTCCATAGTGAGTGAAGAAATTCAACATTTTTAAGGGAAGTACATATGAAGGAAAAATAATTTAAAGAGATGTTCAGAAATACTTCATAGGAATGAGTAACACAATGTTCATATGTAGCTGCTAAAAAAACTTGCATTATTACAGCTGAGGCCATTGCAATCTTTAATGATTTTTACCCACATTTACTGTTCTCATGACCTAAGAACTATAAGTTCAATTAAAGATAGGGACCTGAGAAAAATCTTTGTTGAGTGTTGCTTCTTTTTGTTATGTTGTTTTGCAATATTCGGTATTTTCCTGCAAAGCCCTTGGAAACAACATTAAAAAGATTAGAAGTAAGAACTTGAGGAATTTGATCATGCTATGCGATGCAAAAAAAAAAAAAAGAAAAAAGAAAAAAGAAAAAGCCTCAACCATCATAAAATCCCAAAGGACAGATGATAAACAACCTTTTCTCTTAATTTCTTTCTTTATTTTTTTAAGGGAAGATGAAATCAGGACTTTTCTTTACTGATCTTTCCTTTCATCATAACAGATGCGTCATCAAAGCATTCTAAACTCATTAACATAATTTCAAGTTCTTGCCTTTTTTTTCTTCAGGTCTGTTGAGGCCCTGAAATAACACTGTGTTTTACAACCCTAATTTCTAATGAAATTATGTGGTCATGAAGCAACTCCAGCTCCCAGAGGTCTCTAATCAGTCTGTCCACTCAAAGCAAGATCATCTTCCAAGTGAGCTGAGGTTGTTTCAGTCCCTCATCCAGATAAATATTGAATATTGTCTAGGATGGAGATTGTACAGAGTCCTGGACAACTAGCTCATCCCCAGCCATCTTCTCTGCTAAAGTGGTTTTAGTTCTCATTTCTGCAAGATGTGTTTATTGCCCTTTGCCTGCAACTGAGAGAAGAAACTGCCACTCATCACTGTAACCACCCATTTGGTCTGAAGACAACAGAGAGGCTCCTCCTTGGGAGAAGTTAGCTCAGCTCCCCTAGTCTCTGCTGGCCTGGCACTGCAGTAGAGATCACTTGGATGATCACTGGAGTTTCCCCTTTTTTCTTTTGCACTTGGGGCACAAATGCTCTGTGCAGGCTGCAGAGGTGAGGTGATGGGAATATCGTGTCTACCTATTTACCAGAAGTGGGCTCACTAGTATGGTCTTCATGCAGGATCAGGTTCTATAAGGCTTATGAATTTCTATTTGGAACCAATATGTCATTTGCAGAGTTATATTTTCTCCATAAGTTGTAAGCAAAATCTAACACTCTTCATTTGATTTTATAAAGGAGGTTAAGCTTTGCAGAGTTTCATTTCTGTCCTTATTTGCTTACCTTGGAGGACTTTGATGAGGAATATTCAGGTAGTTTGAATTTTCATTAGCTGAAACAAATTCTGGTTTTAGTACAGATGCATTCATACAGACAATAACTAAAAATCAAACCACACTGAAACTGCAGTTTTCACTGTTTGTCTTAAACATAAGTCATTCAGCCATGAAAATGGATAGATACTCAATTGCTACCTCTCAGCCACTACAGATCATTGTGGCGAGAGGTTACTCTTTGTCTAGCCTAAAGTAGGTTCAATGATAAAAACTAGAGTGTGGATGGAAAAACTAGGTATGTATGCAAGAAAAGGAATATAAAAGTGTCTGGACAAGTTAAGATCACATGCCCCTCTAGATGTTCTCTGAATCATGCAAAACTTTTACACTGGAAATATGGAAATAAAGCTTATTGAAATAAGTATAATAATTTAGATTAAATCATTAATGTTATACCATTAACCATTCATTGAGTTCAATCAAAATTTATTCTTTTCTTTATAAGTTACTGTACTAGAGGTTTCTGTATATAGGGTACTTGGTAACCCGCACATCTGTTGAGGTCTTAATTTACTATCAAAAGAGCCAAAATGGTGGAAGAAAGCTATTTTCATATTTTTTCTGACTTAGCCAAAGCAGGAAACACTGAAAATGTAGGTTCAAATATCGCATGTAATTTCCACTTTAGCTGACCGGAGAGCTGAGTTTATCATACAGTCTGAATCACTAAACAGTGTGATTATCACTCATTGCAAGTAAGTAGTTGCACTCTTGTTATACAGTCATTGACTCACTTAGTTACACAGCTAGAGATTTTAGACAGTTTCAGATGCAACTAGAGATTTTAAATAGCTCTTGTTGTGCTGTTTGTATCCCCATGGTTATGAAATTGTTTGTGACTTGCTCTGCTTGACTGCTTATTTTTCATTCCGTGAGCTGGGTGATTTTTTACTGGATGCAAGCTGGTACTGTTTACTTCTTTTATCTGAACGACTGAAAGTTTGAGATTTCTGAATGGGAATCTCACTTGCAATGAATATTATCAGATGCATGGTAGGTTGTTCTAAAGCTGATAAAAATAAAAGTTAAACATATTAACATTTTAATTGTGAGGCCATAAATCACAGACAAATAAGACCTGTAATTAGAGACCTTCCAGTTCTCGTATTCCAGACAGTCTTTGGAAACACCACCAGCACCAGAACTTATCTCTGTTTATCTGAATTGCAAAACCCATGCTACACCTTAATGGAAATAATTTGTGCTTCCATTTTAGCTATCCTGGAGAAATGGATTGGAGCACTTCACTCTGCAGGAGTGAGCCAGGTCCAGATGAGAAGGTCTGTGTGTTGTCTGGATGGCAGGCTTTGATGTTTGCCAGATGCTTTGAAGTCATCCTCACTCCTGGTCAGGTTAGGGTAAAAGCAAGTAAAAGCATTTTATTTGCAAAATCCAAACAGAGCCAATGTGGTTACAGAAGTAACAAGGATTACTAGAAATAAAAGTAAACCATGCATATATTTTCTTTTCTAGGGCTTTCCTTGAAGTCTGGTTGCTGCTAGCAAGCTGTTTAGTCAGTCTCCAAACCTCTGGTACACGTTGCAATCTTTAAATCTTAAACGAAATATTGTAGTTTCAAGAGCAAAGGGACATTTTCTACCCAATGTCTTCTTGGGTTAATCAAGGTTTCATTTAAACTCACATCCTTTACTCTTCCAACCCTTTTTCTCTCAAGTGGAAACATAAACTTTTTCTTACTTCGGAGACAGGTTTGACGTACATATGCTGGGATTCTTAACCACCCTTGTGCTTAATTAAACAACTAATAAATTATCCACCTTTACAATCCATCAATTTTTCATTGTGGCCAGTGGATATTAAACTTTTCACAGCATTTCACACATAGTTCATCAAGAAGAACATGTAACAAAAATAACACTTGTGTGCAAATGCCAAAATGCATTTTATGCCTGTGGCTCATTGCAGGCCCTTATTTGTGATCCAATAGATTGGATCTGTCAATAATTAATAATATTGGGAAGATAATTCCAGGTGTCTGACCCTCTAGGATCTTTTCTACGCTTACTTGCATGCTGGCCTGATTCCACCATGGTTTTCTGTCTCTGTTACAAACTAGACAGTAGTTCTTTCTTGGCATTGAGCCCTCTTCAAGGAAAAACTGCCACCCATGGCAGCTCAGGAACCAAGCAATTCAGGAGCCTGGCTGAACTTTCCACACAGCTCGGAAGGTAAGGCTTTGCCCATGGAAGCTGGTGTTTAGTGAACGTGTGTCCGTGGTATTCAGAGGCAGGCAGTAACTGATCTACTTGGAGTGCACCAGACCACCATAACCAGTGGTGTGGCAACTTCCGGGAGGCAGTCAGTATCACGGTTCATTCAGGACTGTTGACTCTAAGTTCAAGCACAGTAAGTCTAGTAGATTTTTAGATTATGAAAGGAATGTAAATAATAAAGTATGCATCCCTTGTCATTTATGGATATGGGTTCCTTTGGTTGTGGAAGGGACTAGCTAATGACAACCAAATTATTGTGTGTTTTTTAGTGTCTTCATTACTCAATCATTTGCACTTCAGCTTTCTTTGTGAAATTGTGTGCACTTTGCAGACTACATACAGAAGGGACCTTAAGCAAACTGGTGCCTTTCATAATGTGCCTCCTGCTAGCATTTAAAATGCAATGATTCATCTGATGGATCATATAAATTGACTTTGATAAACAGAGATTTCCAGTAAAACATGGAAATAGAAATGGGAAAACTTAATTGGCAGCTTAGAGTTTTCCAGAAAGATGAATATATTTTTATGGGTTTTCAGCTGTGGCATAGCATCTCCTGGAAATATCAGGAGATATAATGGTAGAAAAAGGTACAGATCATGTCTTTATTCTAACTTTCTCACATGTAGGAGTTACATCACTAAAATTTACAGTCAAAATATGACTGAACAGGGAATTTGCCTGGATAGTAGGCCACTGTCTTTCCTAGAGGGAGGTGAAAGATTTATTTTTAAATTATGGTGAGTTTTGCTTTGATTTTTTTTTTTTGCTTTTTTTTCCTAAAATTTATGTGACTATTAACAGCTGAACACCAAGAGTATGAAGACCATAAATTTTTAACATCAAGAGGACCATTCAGTTGTGATTTACTTTTTGCTGTTAGATATTAAAACCTTCAGCTCACTTCAAACTTACAGCCTGAGTTTGGATGTTGCTGAAATTGCAGGATACAGATTTTCATTCATCACCAGTGTCCTCCCCACTGTGCTGAACACAGAAACTGCCCAGGACTCATCTAATGAGCAAGAACATCTCTATATCCCTCCCCATCATGTGATAATTCAGTCAAAGAAGTCAGCCTGTGCTCTGTCAATCTGCCATCCAATATCAGATATAATGAATATACCTGATTTTTGTGCCACATTTTATTGATTCTGGTTCTTCAGTTCATTCAACTCCAGCATTAAACCTTCAGACAAATTCTGATCTACTTACTCAAAGACCTAAGAACTCAGAGGTATTGACTATGAAACTTTCTGCCTCAGCTCTCTGACATTGCACAGCAGCTCATTTTTCAGTTGCATTACACTGGCATGTAAATACACAGAGGGTGACCAGGGAAACTGGGACTTTTCTGCCTCTGCAGATTCCAGAGTGGCTGCCTGCAGATGCCCATGTGGTGCTCTCTGGCTGATATTTGTTGCCAGTGATTTCTAAACATGAAATATAAATATTACCTAGCCTATATTACTGAGACTGGAAGGAGTATTTTATATAAATTCAGTCAAAATGTCATCAGAAATATTCTGTTAGTTCTTATAGTTCTTTGTGCAGCACTGTTTGCTGTTATCTGGGTTTGCTATTGTCCTGTGTGTGTGTCAGATGGATGCAAAAATGAGCTGGCTACGCATGAAGCAACCCCATTGCTGCACTTTTTGTGTGTTTGGAAAGGACAGCATTCTCAAGTAATATTGCAGCACTTCCATGCAGACACAGGCCAAGCCTCTCTCCACATATTAATGCATTAGATTTTAGGTACATTCTCAGATACTTTGCTTTTTTCTCTACAATCAAGCTTATTTTCATCTACTAGGTTTAGCCTTACTTAGGTAACAGTGGAAAAAACAAAGAAAGAAACCTCTTTTTTTTTTTCCTGACCATATCAAATGAATATAGAGGGCCAAATTATCAGCAAGGACAAGACCAGCAAAGACAATTAAGCTAAGAGTTTGAGTTAATACACCTAATAGAAACTTGATCCTGGGAAGTGGATAATGTTGATACTGCTTAATGGGAGGAAATTAATAATTTGAATCATATTTTGTACCAAAATAATGTGGTTCAATAAAGAAAAAAAACTTATGTTATTAAATCAACTGAATTATTTGTAAAGAGGTTAACTGAATAGTGTATTATAGTTCAATTTCAATTGATCAGATTTCAAGGTTAGGTGGGCTGTGTTTCCATATGGTCCTTCACACAGCCCAACCTGCATTTTTTTGATAAAGACAACGTGTGTTAGATCTGCCTAGCTGAGTTTTAGCTACTGGTGTCTCTTCTCCCTCACCTGTGGGAAGTGGCTCTGCACCTAAGTGGGAGCTATTCCCTAGACATACGGACAAATCCTCTTTTTCCAGCATATGTCAGAGATAGAAATGATCCCCCAGGTACAGTGTGACACCAGTGGGGCTGCACTTGTCCTGTGCCATGGCATTTTGCAGCCTCATGGATTCATCGTGCACTGTCTGTATCTCTGCAGCTGCTGCAGCCACCATCCTCAGCACCAGCCCAACCAGCCTTGTCCTGTTTCCTCCACAGCAAGAATGAGATAAGAAGGTCCTTTTCACATGCTCAGTCTGAGACTATCTGATCAGTTTTCTTCATCCCTTGTTTTGTGAAAACCATATACAGTGGTTACTGTATGAGAGCTACAAGGTCTGATCTTGCTCTCTTCTGCTTTTCAGTTCTGAGCAAGATGAAAGTTGAAAGGTTAAGAATGTGGTGTATTTTAAAAGTAAATGTTTCAGAAGTGTTTTTAGCTGCAAGTGCCATCCAGCCCTTCCAGGTAAATATTTTATAAACCAATAATATGAAAAATATGCAGAGGCTACAAAGTTTTTTAAAATTTTTTTGGACTGCACCATCCTATGGGAAATTAAAAATTGGGATATTGTTATAATTCAGCTTAAGGTTTTTAACACTTATGGACCCCTTTTGAATGCTGGGTGACTTCACACTGGAAATCTATGATCATATATATTTCTAGATATTTTTGGCAATATCTTGCTTACAAACAACTTGTGATCACACCAGAAACTGTAGTTATGGTAGTTCTTCATAGAAAGAGTATTGAAATTTATTACCTCCTTTAGTAAAACAATGATTAAATCCAAGGATCTTTTTCAGTTTCAAAAAAGCCCCTAGTTTTCAGAAACGCCAAGCAACCCATACTATCTTCCAGAACATTAGACGCTGTTTCTTTGTTACATATAAAAACACAGTTTGGGTGTCAGGATCTGCTGCTTCAAAGTGGACTTGAAAGGGACTTTAAAAGTGTTCCCTTTTTTGCCATTTTATGAACACTGAAAAATATCCAATTTGATGCTTTTCTTTGGAAATATCAGGATTGTTAAATGTTTCCCTACCTGATATTAGTTTATTATTTCACCTAAATGAGCTCCTGTGCAGTTATATCACTGTTATAAACAGAAGTGAATGAAAAAAACGTTTGGACACTCAATTTTATTGCTCTTCTTTACCCTGGGAGAAACTCTAAGGAGTTTTTAGGAATTTTACTGTGACCCATTATGCCTTAGTTGAAATGCAAAAATATCACGTATTATATTGGAGTGGTTAAACAGTCAAAAACAAAGGACTGTGCACAGTCCAACAAAAAGTCAAGTTTCCTGTCAAATTGCTCAATTGTATTCTCTTTAGTCTATCATGACATCATCATTCAGCAGTTCCCCTGTCATCACACAATTTTGGAAGAAAGACAGAAACTGAATTTATATTACAAAAAAACCCCAAGCTAAGTAAAAGGAAGACTTGTGTTTGTTTGGAAAAAAAATTAAAAAACAAAAACAAACCAAACATGTTTTAGAACAGCTTTATCTGTTACAAAGACACAAAAGGCTACCTAGGTCCAATTCCTGCTTTTTTTCTCCCACTGGAGAATTCCAAATGGCATTCAGTTTTTCCTATATGAAGTGCCCTGACTGTGGAATGAAAGCCATATATCATGCATGGGCAGAGACACAGTGAAGTCAGTGAGCTCTGTGTGGGTGTGCAATAGATCACAGCCCAAAGAACCATATTTCAGAGCCTGCTCAGGGACTGTGTTGCAACGAGGTCTGGGGATGAGGGTGTGCTGTATGCTTCCTGCCTTTGATCACTGCAGATCGGCAGTGGCTGCCAAGCCTGAACAAAGAGGCAGAGCTGATGCAGACCAAAGTCTCAGAGGCCAGCTGCTGAGACAGGAATTATGAGAATTTGTGAGTTCTCAGTATTTTTTTTCTTTAGGCATAGGAGCTAGGCAAATAAAACTAGCAGCTGCTCTGACAGTAGTAGATGGCCAAAGGAAAGAAGATGCAAATTTAAAAAAGCCCTGGCTACTGAAGCTGAGCTAGTTGTCTGGCTGAAATTGTAAAAGTATAAAAACCAAGGAATGTGTCCCACAGAGGAAAACACTTAAAAACTATGACCATAGGCTGGAGC
Source organism: Toxostoma redivivum (assembly GCA_013397375.1). Taxonomy (NCBI): domain Eukaryota; kingdom Metazoa; phylum Chordata; class Aves; order Passeriformes; family Mimidae; genus Toxostoma; species Toxostoma redivivum. The sequence continues at coordinate 213,086 of VXBI01000691.1, forward strand.
TCATGGCAAGTTTTGAATGGAGATTTGAATACATGATAAGGCCAAAAGGAAAAATTCCACATAGACACAGTAAAATTGCAACATCTGTTGATCTAAAGCACCTAAGAGCACTCCATGAAGAGTGCTGTTATATTTTAGCAAAACTAAAAAAGTTTTTGCCCACTGCTCCAGGAATGACCTTTTTTTTAAAAAAAAAAAAAATATAAAATACATATACTTTTTTGTTTTCAGTCAAAATGTCTAGGTGGCCAATTCAAATACTAGTCTCTTGTGCCAGTATTGTCCTGTAATATAAGTAACTCTTTTCTCTCCTAATTTACCTATATATATAAAGGTAAATATACCTGAGAAAGGTATAGACAGCAAGCATAGTCCATTCAACCATATTGATTCAGTCTCCATATTTATTCAGCCTTCATTTTCCTAGAGCCACGAAGTCTTTCTTTTTTCAGGGTCTTCAACTGAGAGTTGAATACCTCTGACCACCTTAACAGTCAGCCTCTTCTTTTCTTTTTTTGAAACTTTATTGAACATGGGTGCCAGGGTCACAAGTAAGCAAATTATCACCAAAATCTTTCACAATTAAAAAAATAATCTGGGTAAATCCTGATTATTATCTTGCCTTTTATTATAAGTGCATTATTTTGACATTCACTGCTATTCTATGGTCAACTCAAATCTGAGTTTTTTCTTCTCTCGAGATATTCCTAGCTGATCACAAGACTCTCTTCTTTCATATATTGTATTCCAAGGTCTTGCATGTCCTGGAAATAATTAAATTCCACCCATCTGTTACTCTAGTAAAACATGTAGTTCGTTCTTGTGCATACTCCCACCTTTTGAGTTGTTTGTTAAGGCAAATATTTAATAACTTGCGTTATGTGGCTAAGCATGAAAAACTCCACTGCCATTCAGAAAAGTATCTTCTCTTTGAGCTATACTAGCTGTCATTTCCGCTTTAATATTTCCAGTCCTATATGTCTGCTAAAAAGTATAGTCTCTAACTCCTTTCCCTTGTCTTCCACACTATTCCCTTCCGCTGTCAAATCAACTTGCTATCTAGCAGCACTCTTTTATCTTGCTTTGGTTCCTTTACCACAAATCCTTGTTCTTCCCTACTTCTACCTTGTTTTCCTGCCTTTTCTCTAACCAGAAGCTCTTGCTTCCCTCACAGTTATTTCACCTTCTCATATGGCTTCATTGTAGTTGACTGTGTTGGGTGGAAATCCCCTCCTGTTGTCTTCGTCAACCAGCACTATTACCCACACCTGAAAAACCTGAAATTTGTTTTTGAACAACTTTCAGCATATCTATCATCCATTTCTCATCATGTTGACAGTTTCTAAGATGGCAAATTATGATATCACACATCAGATGGTCTGCCTATCCATGAACAGCTGTCTTATCCTTTCCCCATCAGCAGACTGGTGTTTTTCATCTTTTCTGTTCCTCTAGTCCACTTCCTTACCCAGAGATCTGTTCCTGTCCCTTTTGTTCATTTCAGGCAAGTCCTTTTCCAATTGTTGAAAAGTTAAACTCACTTGCTGATCTGAAAAAGTACTGGCACTTCTGTTTTTATTTTCATGCTCTTTCTTCCCACACTTATATCCTGTTTTGGTATGGCCCTTTAGGCAGAAATCATCTCATACATTTCCATTCCCTGCCAACCTGAAATCCCTCTTCTGCAGCTTTGAAACACAGGGTTTCAGCACAGAAGGTGCTGTGAGCTAGGAGTAAGTCTGTCCTAGCACAAGTATGTGACTCAGTCTAGCAGCTCTTGGAGTAAATTACCCTCTGTCACCAGGGTAGTGCAGAGACCATTTAGCAAACTCCTCCCCAGTCAGCAGGACAGGGCCAAGGTGCTGTGATGCCGTGCTACTGGTTTATGAGATCCGAGCAGGAGAGTTTGGGAGCAAACAGCCTCAACACCACCACACAGGCATGTTTGTTGCCTGCACACGTGACCTTTCCAGCATATCTTCCATGTCAATGCTGCTATAAAACAGGATTAAAAATGTATTCTTTCAGTAAAGTTCAGCATTGAAACCACATTGATAGTTTTTGCTAGAAACAAATATTTTAACAATCTGATCTTCATAGTAGTCTTTCCTGTAGTTTTCTGGTGTTTGATCTTAATACTATTTTCATTATGAAGGACCAGGGTAAATACTCCATCATGTCACCATCAATTTTTTTAGAATTTTTTTTCTCTTCTCTTAGTAAATTGATACTATGTGTATTTGTTATGAGTTAGGGAATGGGTTAGTTGTCCAGCGATTGCTGATGGCTTATCTTTGCTTTATCTTTATAACTTCATAAAAGCAGCATAATGACACTGAGGACAACTACAACTCTAATACTCAAGGTAAATCTTCTACATAGATTGTAAGTGAATGGCAATAAATCACTAATTCTGTGTTTTTGAAAGTTAGATCACTTTCATTTCACAGGTCGTTATCATTATCATCTTTTTAATAAAAAATTCTGGACCAAAACAAGATTTTGTGAAACGCTGCAATGTTAGCACCTCAGCAAAAGCAGTCAAAAGAGACTGAGGTCAGGCTCTCAGAATCAGGGTGAATGTCTTCACTAGTACTTCTGCAAGTGAGAAAAATATGAATCCAAGTATTGTCTCCAGACCACTGAGACAGTAGGCTCAGTCATAACATCCCAGTGGCAAAATAAGAAACCTATGAAGCTGTAAATACAAGCTTCTAAAGAACATGTGACTCAGAGCTGATGCAAAGATTTCTAATTTCCTGGGTGAATAGGCAGTGTGGTTTCAGCAACATTCCTTCTAGATCCACTTCAAGTTTAGGGCTCTCCAAACTAGGAATGCCAATGGGAGAGAAATAATAAAGCCGTGTGCAGTAATAAACACATCTAAGTGTCCTTCAGGAAGGACTTCTTTTTCATGCAATATGGCAAATTATTCCATTACATTGAATAATGTTGCCCTATTCTTCTTTCTTTGACATGCTGTCATGCTTTGTGTCACTCTGGAGAGTATGACTTTAAAATCCAGAATGTATTTAGTGTAATTAAAACAAGTCGTGGTTACTTGAGGAGTATCTGCTTAAGGAATATCTATTTAGGAAGAGAAAGTATTGTGGTTTATACCTTTATTAATATTTCATCTCAGTCTAGAAATCTTGATGTTGGAGTTGTGAAAAACACACGGATAAGGCAGTAATTCAGCTGGCAAAGTTTCCAAAAGACCTGGGCTGTGATAGCCACAGACAAAAATAATAATTTTGAAATAAATATTTAAAAAAAATTAACAAGAAAGAACTTGACTGGATGGCATTAACTGTTGTTTAGCTAAAATTTCTGACCATTTTGGGAAATTAAACTTCTGATTTTCAGTGTGATCAAGGCTGCTCATGCCTTTAAAAAGGAGTTATATACCCCATTCAGAGGAACTTGAACTTCAATTAAAAAAAAAAAAAGGAATCTAACTTACGGAATTGCTAACACTTACCTCAATCCCACACTAGGCCAAATCAAACTGAAGCAAATTTATATTTGTGCTGTGGTATTTTTCCTGAAATTATGATATCTTTCACACTCCTGGAGTAAACTCTTATATTAAGTTCTATTTGAAAGACAAAATCATGGATTTTTTTTTGTTTGGCTCTGAAATTTGATTGAGGATGACACTTTTTGGCAGAAAGCACATTTCTGTGAAAAAGCCAGAAATACAGCCTTTCTGTAGGTCAGCATTTGTTGGAATTGCACAGGACACCACCTTTATGTCTCACTAGGAGTGATGTGTTTGGACAGAGTGCAGTGGGTGATGGGGCTTATGTTGGCTGTCACAGACCTACGCAGCCACCCCTGCTCCTGTCATCAGCATGTGTAAACAGAGGCAAAAAGAAAAAACCTAATTAGCAAGAAGTTATAAAATGAGTCAAGAAAAGCAAATACTTGAAGCAAAAGATGGTCTCTGATATAGGTCCCAATGGTCACAGTTCTTGGCACAATGGAGGTAGAGGTAACTTGTTTTATTAATCTTTGTCCCTCATTGCAAATTGATTGTAGGTACATCTGTCCATTGAATGAAGTAAAAATGTATTTTGAGTGGTTTTGAAACTATTATTAAGCTTCAGTAAAATATATCAAGGCACTGCTAATATCTTTGACAGGACTACAGAGTTCTGATATTCAAAAATTAAATGTCTTTTGGCCTCTCTTTGTTGCTTCTAGGGCTAAAGCCAAGCATTGAAGCTTTTTCTTTAATAAAACCCAAAATTACACCAGAATATAATTATTTTATTCATGCTAAATTATAATTTTAAACTCTGCTGAGTACTTTAAATTGCTCGAGGCATTCTTTCTAGTTTTGGTGGACAAAGCATGTTGTCTTGTGTTTCGTTACAATGCAGACACAGTCAGAGGGTGCAGCCAGTGATGGGTAATTCATGCAGTGTAGCTAAAGCCCTGCTCTCACTTGAGTAGCAGGTCTCAGACACATGGACATGAACTTAGGGGTCTGTCCAAAGGTTTAGGAGAAACAAAGCAGAACAAGTAACAGAAATCTGGGGCAGTATAATAAACCTTCGTGCAAACATAGGTCTCCAGCTGCTGCATCTGTGCACAGCCAGTTGAAGCCAGTTCAGGTATTTCTGCCTGTGTCCATGTCCTGTCATTTGGGTGACTCAAGCTACCTCTGGAACGAAACTCCGGGATAGAAGTGTCACCTAACCAGGCTGATGAAAACTCTGGGTTATTGGCAGCACTGAGGTGTCTCAGACGCTGTCAGTGCTGGGAAACAACCCCGGCTTCTCTTCATCAGTCAGGACAGGATGGCTGGAGGCCTCAGCCTGAAGTGGCTGATGGACATGTTGTTTCTCTCTTTTTAATTAAAGATGTTTTAAGGGACCATGGCAATGGAATTCATACTTATGCAATCATTAGATTTAATTTATACAAAGAATCTCTCAGGAAAAATGTGGCAAATAAAATAGCAACAGTAGGAGGGCTTTTGAAAGGTGTGATAGGGCTGGATGAGAGGCTTCAAACAAGAAAAAACCAGGAGCTTCTTTTTCTTGTTTTGTAAAATATCCTCAGGAATTGTACAGGTTGGTGTGAAGACTTGCAAATGGAGTTCTTTGGCAAATGACAACACTCCCAAGATCTCTTCAGGTCTGCCTAGGGAAAATTTCTTGCAAATTCTTGTATTCAAAGAAGAAGGCAGCCAAAAGTGCTGGAAGCTGCACTCTAATTACGGATATTTTTCCAAAGGGACCTCTCTCGGTGAACCACGTCTGAGCCAGGGAAGAGAGGAGACAGATTGCTTCATACTTCATCTGTCAGGAGCCAGTCAATATCCTAGGGATAAACCCAAGACAATTTCAAGCAGCCAACAGTAGCTCTCCAGGGGTTAGCCAGATAAGCCAAGTTTGTAGGGACTGCTAGCCCTGCTCCAATAATTAGGTGTTACAGAGAATAGTAGCTGTATTATGCACATGGTTTCCTAGTTCTCTCCTATCCCACATTTCTGAGGTCCAGCTCAGACCAGACCTCAGACAAAGTCCATCCTGGCCAGGTCTCAGCTCTGTCCTTTGCATGAAATCAGCCCAGCTTTTAAATCCCTACACAGTCAATAAAGTGAGAGCAGCCACTTGGGGTGCCATGGCAATTTGCTCTTTCTACCGTAGGAAGTAAGGAAGAAAGGAAGAAGGGAAAAAACACAACTCAGAGTAATACCTTTGCCTGGGCACCAGAGCATATGACCCAGAAGGTACCCTGTTTGCAAGTGCTGAAATGCCACCTTCTGAAACCTAGAGCACAGCAAATGACATCAGCATGAGGAACTCCAGCAAACAAGCCTCTGATGCTTCCTTTGAACTTCCATTTGCTGTGGTGGACAGCATCAGACAGAAAAACAGAATCAGCTAAAGCTATTTTCTTGGCTTCCTTCCAACTATGCTAACCTTAATGCTGAGTCACGTATTACTGTTTCTTTAACCAGAATAGCACCAAAGTAACCTCCTGTTCCCTGCAGCCATAGTGGAGTGCTCACAGAGTCCAGATTTAAACCTTTTATTCCTAGGATAATTATCTGAGGATAGTTTCAGTGGAAGTGTGAAAACAGAGAGCTGATACTACTCCTCATGAAATAGCTGAGTCAGGCCTGATCCCATGTTAGACCTCAATGCTTGGAAGGTACCATCAGCCCCACACATCTTCGTGTTATTTTCTTGCTGCACAGATTGACTTCAGTTGTCTGACATTTAAGCTGTAGCATTTATTTAAATCCAAGCACATTTGCATTTATCAATCCAGCTATTTTCCCACTGAAAACACTGCCTTTGAGTCTGCTGTATTTACCAAAATCCAAGATAATGCTGCATCTAGCATAGGCTTATAAATTATCTTGGCTGATTTAAGAAAACAACCTAAAATCTGTTTTTACTACAAACCAAAGCACACAACAACATCAACAAAAGTTGCAAAATAAAGAAATCCCAGATGGAATTACTGCAGCAAATAGTACTGATTTCTCCAGTGGAGAGCTCTTTACTTTGAAACTTATCATGATGTGTTCCTATTTCATAGTAATAGAAGCTATCCTGTCTATGAGGTCAACTTAAAAAAAAAAAAAAAGGCTTTAAAACAAACAAACACACACACACCACCCTGAAGGCATATTTACTTTTTCTCCATCAGCAGTCTTTTTACAACCCAAATAGTTTCTGTAGTTTTGATCATGTAGTTAGTTAGTTAGCAAACACATAGTTAGTTTGCATCTACATATTTGCACAAATATTTTTGCCACAAAATTGAAACCAAAGTGTTGTTTGGAAATGGAATTTACATTTGTGCAAAAGTATACTTTTATCCATACAAGAAAAAACAAAAAATCAAATGCATTATGGTATTAAGACAGAAAAAAATTGATTTGCATTGCTCACCCTAATCACAAAAGAAGCCGAAGAGTTAGTACAGATCTCATGTAAAATCTCTGAGTCATGAGATTCCTTATGACTCTGGTGAGCATAGTGGACACCTCAAACAGAATGGTTTATGGATTTTAGAAAATTCCCAAGTGACACCAGAGCAACACCTTTTACACTTGCTTTCAGCAAAGTGCGAGCATTTCAGCTGCACTGGCACAGAGAGACAGAGAGTTCCACACTGTCACTATGAATACCACTTCTTGAGCCTGCATTTCCTTCGGATGTGTAGGTGTACAGGAGAGATGCTGGACATCTTGCCGGCTTCAGTAGGATGGCTTGATGGCCTGGTGACCATCTCAGCTCTCCACAACATCCCACACTGGTGCCAGCACAGCAGAACACGGTAGCCAAATGGCAGGTGTCCCAGCCTGCTGAGTTTTTACATTGCTGATCTGAAACAAAGCTGCAAGCACACAGTCATAGTATTTTTTCAGTTGCAGAGAGGTATTTGGAAATTGGGGATCAACAGCAGCCCATATCCTATATTTACAATGTTGCTCCTGTTTTAGCAGCAGTGTGCAGAATGTGCTTCTTTTTGTAACGCTGAAATGATTACTTTAGTATTCAAGGAATAGTTACCCTCAAAATGCACACCTTAGTCAATATCAGGGTAGGATCCACATTATATTTTTCTTAGAGCACAAAGCACCAAATATGTGTAGCTAATAATGAGCTGCTTTTAGATACAGAATACTTGCTCTGTGTCTTCTCTTTTTCTTTCCAGACAGATTTCTTGTTGAGAAAGGGGGCAAAGTGTGCAGGGCCTGTTGGGCATGTGCCAAGGAGCAAACTGTGTTCATTTTCACAGAAGGAAGGAGATGGGAAAAAAAAAAAAAAAAGAAAATAAAAGGC
>VXBI01000691.1:220921-283409 GCA_013397375.1 Toxostoma redivivum
ATAAAAGGCAAGGTGACATAAAAGAGGAGCAGGAAACAAAAACAAAAGAGTCATGGAAAACAGGATGGGCCAGCACCCCACATTCCCTTATCTTTGCAACATGCAGTTCATAAACTCATGTAGGCACTTCACACAAACAAGGAGGGACCCAAAATAGAGATGTTGTAAGCAGGAGAAGCAACACCCCACTCACAATGCTCTTGGGGACAGCTGCCATAAGACCAGTTCCCAGTGACTTCAGGGGCTTTTGTTCGTGCACATTGGTGTGTGTCTGGAGTCCCAGAAGGAGAAATGTGGTAGGGAGAAAGTGTCAGCCATAGCTTCTCCAATTATGCAGCAAAAATGTCTATCTAAATATATGCAAGGCTCCCTAGAAACTCCCTACTCGCTCCCATCATTCTTGTAATATCCAGCAACATCACTCACACTCTGTTGGGATGCCTCTGGGGCAGGAGCCCACAGAAACAGGCCTGACTCCAAAACAGCTGCTTTTGGTATGCACTGGGGCTCTTTTAAAGGAAAACACTCTAATTTGGTCCTCACAGGAAAGGAATAATCTGAGATATCTTCACTTGTGCAGGCATGACTTTATGAACCAGTTTTGTTGAGATGCTGGGACTGGTACCTGATCTTCACACCGTTTCACAAGCAAAGGCCACATCACTAAAAGCTCTGCTCCTTAAATTTCTTCTCATGTCAGTTCCCTTTTTGAAAGCCTAGCTTGTCTGTTTTGCTCACTTACCAAAAATAAGTCCAACTGAAGGAATAGTCAGTGCCTCTCCTGCACTGGCCATACGTGTCTTGCCTAACTTGTGTTACTTGCAATGGGTTAAAAGCCCCACACTGTGGATGGTAGTTTTGTTTCCAGCAAACTCAAGAGAAAGACACTATTGGCCTAAAAATGAGAGCAGCTATTTCATTCCTTGGTCTAATAAAAAAAGTAAAATGTAAATGATTTTATATAATTGTTCTTGTTTGTTTTATATAATTATAAACACATTTTTTCTGCTTTTCTTTTTTTCTTTTTCTTTTTCTTTTTCTTTTTCTTTTTCTTTTTCTTTTTCTTTTTCTTTTTCTTTTTCTTTTTCTTTTTCTTTTTTTTTTTTTCTTNTCTTTTTCTTTTTCTTTTTCTTTTTCTTTTTCTTTTTCTTTTTCTTTTTCTTTTTCTTTTTTTTTTTTCTCTTTTCCTTTTTATCTTTTTTTTTCCTGACTTTTTGCAGTTGGTATATTTGTTTATTTGTTTTCCTTTTTCTCCACTCTTTCCCCCCTCCATTTTTATTTTTTTTTTTTGCTTTGTCATTCTCTTAAAAATTAGGGTAATATTTTTGTCCTGGAATTCTCCCTTTGTGCAGATCCAGGAACACCCTGATTATTTCACCCAGCTTCAATGGAGGAACCCTACAGTCGGGATTCATTTGGAAGAACGGTTGATGCTGTTCCACATCTGTGCACAGGACAGGAGTGAGGGTCCAGTTATGGTGTGTTGACCTGTGGTATTCAGCAGCAGGACAGCAAGAAGATGCTGGATTGACTTGTGAGAGGGCAGAGGCAGAGATTGATTCCTTGGTAATGTGTTCAGAGCGTAAAAAATCTCCTTGTTACAGGGTCACTGATGTACTTGAAGCCCAGCTCACTTATTGATCTTAGGCTTTGCCTGCAGGTGTGCTATTTCACTGGCAAACTACCACCAAACCGCTGTATTTCCCCACATATGCAGGTAAGTGTTTATACCCTTGCCTCTTAATAAGAGATTCAGCCTTGAAAATGAGTCAGTACTTGAGAAGTCTTTTCAGGAGCCCCTCAGAGGACAGATACTTTGATGCTTTCAATAACATTCTCACTCCTTCCAGGCTTCTGCAAGATCCTGTTTGCATTAAGTGGGTCTTCCAGTGATAAATGACTCATATTGCTCTGAATTGAAAGTAGCTGGCCTTTCTTCTGTGCAACTCCTGAAAAAGTGCCAAAGAACCTCATTGCTCCACTTTACATAGCTTGACTATATTTAGTATGTGCTATACCACAAACTCTAATGTGGCCTATGAATCTTGCCTTTTGTTCAAGAGATGCAGGCTGCTTTCACAATCAGGGGCACATTGACATGCATTCACATCTCCCAGATTTCCACTTCATGTCTTTCTTCCTAAATCTTCAGTACTGTCTCAACATAACAGCAAGGTCACCAGCTCATGCCCTGTTTGAAATCTGGGAGAAAACTCTAATAAGACTTATTTATTTATTAAAAAGCATATTAAGTATAAGAATCATCTTGGCAGTCTTCTTCCCCACAGGTTTTTTTCTGTTTATTCAGAGGAGATAAGTGAGTGGTTAAGATGTGAATTTGTTTCTTCATTGAACTGGGATAGTTTTTGAGGGCAATCACTACTTGCTGGTTTACCACTTGCTGTTTTGTGGCGCTTCATAATAAGGAGGTTTCATTTTTGAAAAATGAAGCAAAAAATATCCTTGAAAAGATGAAAATTGGGGGATTTTTCACCATAATACTTTTCTGTCCAATTGCATTAACATTTATTGGTGAAAATTGAATAATTTTGTGGGAATGTGTTCAGACTCCTATGGAATTGCAGTGGAAAGCAAGCAGTCTTTCTGGTTACTTAGACATCTGAACTGGACGTATTTCTTGCTGTATTTTGGAAATGTTAGCATGGTTGTTGTGCTACTAAGCACCAATAAGTTCTCTTGTCTTTAGCTGGATGGCCCCAGAACCCAGTGATCCCAGATAAACAAATTAGCATTTCAATGGACTTGTAGTTGTGGTCTGGAAATTTACAGTTACTTATGCTTTAGTCTTTTAGAAGCTTTGACTGTTTTAAAAAGATGGAAGTTATTTTGATTTCTGGAATCTGGAAATTTTGAAATGGCAATTCAGCCATGCTTGAATGACCTTGAGTAGAACTGTTCGTAAAATATAGAGTGGTTTGGGTTGGAAGGAATTGTAAAAATCATCTAGTTCCTATTCCCCCCACCACAGGCAGGGACACCTTCTGCTAGACCAGGGTGCTCAAAGCCTCATGTAACCTGGCACTGAATACTTCCAGGGATGAGACATCCATAGCCCATCTAGGCAATCTCTCAGTAAAGAATTCCCTCTTAATATCCAACCCAAATTCACTCTCTTTCAGTTCAAAGCCACCCCTCCTTGTCCTATGTTGTACTACATGCCCCTGTAAAAAGTCCCCTCTGGATTTTCTGTGAGCTTTTTATGTGCCTTTTAGGTACTGGAAGGCTGCTCTAAGATCACCCTGGAGTCTTCTCTTCTCCAGGCTGAACAACCCCTGCCTGTCCTTGTGGAAGTGCTCCACCCCTCTCATCTTCTTGGCCTTCCTCTTCCCTTACTCCAACAGGTCAATGTCTTGTGCTGAGGTCTGCAGAGCTGGATGCAGTGCTACAGGTGGGCTCTCATATGGGCAGAGGAGTAGAATCCTGCTGCCCACACTGCTCTGGATGCAGCTCAGGATGCAGATGGCTCCCTGGGCTGTGGGTGCACATTGCCAGGTCATGCCCAGCCTCTCATCCACAAGCAGAAGATCAGATTTGTTGAACTTTCCTTCCATGCTAGAAAGTTAGGTTTCCATTGACTCATTTTAAAGCCTCATGCTTATGTGTAGATTCCAAGACCAAGCAATAAATGTTCATGGGTTACAATCCACATTTTTCAAAACTTGTCTCTGACGTATTTACTTTAAATGCTCAAGAAAATCAGATTTTCAGAGAACATTTGACGGCTGAGGAAAATTCTTTATATCTATAGAAACTTTGAACTGGTATATTCAATTAAAATGACAAGCTGAGGCACATGACTTCAAAAGGCATCATCATATGTAACTTTTTAGGATCATATATTAACTGTGAGCAAGAGAATATCTGGAAAGGTGGACCATATGGTACAATAATTTGTGATCCAACTTGCTGTTTTTTGTATAAAGGGGGAGAACTAATACAATTTAGCACATTTTATGGTTTTTACTGTTTGTGTGTGGAATTTGTGAAAGATCTTCCCAGAAATGGGTTCATACACAGATTCCCAAAGGGGCATATTTGGAAAACACCTTGAAAATAATTACTGTGACAAAATTAGAAGCTCTACTAAGAAACTTAAGAGCATATTTCAGCAGCTGGCACTGTCTTCTGATATATTGGAAGTTCAAAACCTCAACATTATACTCACAGTGGGAAGCTGATCTTTTCCAATTGCTCCCAAATTCTCTCTCTGAAGCATTACCATTAAAAGAGCTGTGGCAGTTTCAGCACATCTGTGCTTATGATTTAAAACCAATATCTCTCTATTCAAATTTTATCTTTAGTAGCTGAGGAAATGTACAAATAGAAGCAGATGTCCTATGTGAAAAAATATTACCAGAAACTTAGGAACCAGTCCAGATTCTTCGGGAATCCATGTTTTCTCTGTTGAGCTTTTTGCACAATATTATTAAAGGGAAATAGTGTTTGCTTTTGAACCAGAAGATGTTAGCGCATTTGGAGCCAGTGCAAAAATGATGCTGCATTCAGGAGACACACACCCTTCTTTTAGAAAGTGAGATCTTTGTCTCTGGAGAGAAGGCAGTGTCGGGTTGCTGCTGCCTGGGAGAGGGACAGCTTAGACCTGCTAAACAGCCAACCCTTTGGGTGGCTCAGAAATTTCAATGATGGGTTTGGGACAAAGCCATGCTCATTCTTTGACTTGTAGCAGAGCCCACATGATCCATAAAACTACTGAAGATGAAGAAGATAAAATGGGAAAGGCATGGCCATTGAAGAGCTTACAAGTACATGTTCCGTAATCATCAAATAACTGTAAAGTGTCAGAAGTTCCAGAAGCTGAGAGGAAGATATTAAAGATGACACTCTTTAAAAAAGAATGACATACATTTTCCAAAATTTTATTCTGTTCCTTGGTCTGTATGGAGCTTGGCATGCATTCTTCCTCCCACTCTGTCTCGCCTCTTTCCTAATTTCCTCACTATATGTAAAAAGCATTAAAAAGGTAGGAATTCCTGGACATTGCAGGAGAATGAATTAATGGCAAAGCTCTTTCTGTGGACTTCTATTTCTATATATAACCATGCCATCTTAATGAGACATGAGTTATTCTGATTTGCAATCTTCTTTCCACTAATCAGAATGAGTCACAAGTGTTTGCGAAGTGATGTTGAGCCTCCCTGTACACACAGGGCAGTGACCCAAGAGGGAAATTCAGTTTTCCAACAACCCTTAAATCAATGAGAAAATGGAAAGGGAGGAACTCCAAAGACTAAAGATTGGTTGATCACTATCTTTATGTATTGACTGTATTTGATAGAAATATTAATTTATTTTTAACTTTGTGGGCAAGGATTTCTTTTTGTTCATGCATTTTCATGCTTATGTAGATTGCCATCTCTATCTTATATTTCTTGTTCAATTGCCTGTAGAAAGAGCTTTGTGCAAAATTCTGGTGAACTTCCTAACCTCCTTTGTTCACAATGATGAGATGCTTTGAGAGATTAAATAAAATTCCTTTATTTTTAATGCTATTAAAATGCAGATGTCTGATATTTTCCATTTTTATCCCCACTTCACAAAGTTAGATCCAGCAGTAGAGCTGTTACGAGTATTAATGTATTCCCAAGGCAATCCATTCCAAGTGCATTTGGTCTGAAAAAAAATGTTTGTTTCCAGTTTGCTCACAAAAAAGCATGCAGTTGAAAAACTGTTCATATTTGTGTTGTATGATCATTTGACCTTTCCCATCCATGCTTAACTAGAGTATAGTTCTTAAATAAAAACCATTTTTGCTTCATGTTACTAAACCCAGATGCTGTGAACAAAACAATAACATATCAGTTCCTCAGAAATAGAGAGCTCAATCTTTATAGTCCTGAGGACAAAATACTCAGCTTTAACTGACCTGGATGAAAATGGTTAAGTGCTTAGCTTACAGTCAAGTTAAATGGCTGTCAAGTTAAATGGCAATCAAGTTAAATGACATTTCAGCCCCTGATGCTATTCCTATAAAGCTCCCGATGCTTTGGTAACAGCCAGGAGGAGGAACTGGATCAGACTGACCTGGTAAAGCATTTTCCATTATAGGAAAAATTAAACATCATTAAAAAACTGCTATAATAGCAATTTGATTCTTAAGAGGAAAGACTCAAACATATCATCTGTGTCAGGGCAATGTCCACATGCGTGCTACTTGTCTGTGGCAATGCACAAGAATTTATATGATCTTGGCATTCTTTCCCTAAGGCTGAGCTAATCGGAATTACTTCACCTCAGCCTGGGGCAGGGAGCATCCATATACATAGTTATCCCAACTCAGCCAGAAAACAGCAGGTTCTTGATGAGTGGCAGTGAAATCCGACTGCTGATGGCTGTTTTTCTATGCAGAGCCACAAATGAACCAAAGTGTACTTCCTAGTAGAATTTACTTCTGAATCGACCATTAGAAAGAGAAGAGAACATCTGGCATAGGAGCCTGACGAGACCTGAACTATAAAATACCTTATAACCAGATTATAGTGATGGCTTTGACCTGGACTGCAGTGTCTTTATATAAAATAATTTCATTTTATTGAGTAGGATTTTATCTGTAAACCAAAAAAACCCCAAACCCAAGCCACTTTTGCATTAAACAGCACTTATCTGATAGAGCTCATTTGAGCTTGATTAGCATATGACAACAGTTGAGGCACAGCTGACCGGTGACAAGTAAAAACACAAATGACTTAGTATCAAGACATTCCTGATTTCCCCTACAATGTTTCTGTGGAGATGGGTTGAGCAAGATCTTAGATGTGCCTTGTCATCCTTAGCAAGTCCCTGGAGCAGTCGTCTTCCCTGGGCTTGCTGTTGGAGTGCTGTGGCACAGAGCTCCCCTGGTCCCTGCTGCCAGCCTGGCACCTGCAGTGTCCCAGCCCGTGAAGGCTCCATGCTGCTGGGAGTGTCCCACTCCTCAGGACTCTGCACCATCACTGGGCACAGCACCATGAGTGACACTGCCAGAAAATCACGGCACTGCACTCCCTGGGAAATGTGAACCTTGTGCTCCCAGCACAAAATGTACAGTTTCCAGATTGGTGAGCAGAACTGGCACTGTCACACATGGACATCCAGGACGCTTTCACGTACCCAGTGGCACAGCATGTTAGTGAAGACAGCAGCTGAGTAATCTCGTAACAAATCTGTTGCAGATAAAACACACAAGAAATCAAAGTGACTTGTTCTGTAAACCTGGGATTTTTCTTGCTTGTTCCTGGTCTGCTGTTACCCAGCTACCTCCTGGTGAGAGAAACAATCACAGGTGAGAGTGATTTCTTCCAGCACATTCATTCATTATGCATATAATAAATATCAGTCTTCATTTAGATTCTGGGAATTTGGTGTTGGAATTGAAAGCTCATGATATTTCCTATCACCCACACCTAGATACACATGACCCAACTTAAACATGCACACTGTTCTGGTGAATTTCTTGTCTTAAAAAGGATTCTTTTTAGCACATGTGGTACTTTTTCCTCACATCTACCAAATGCAAGATTTTGCATCCTTGCTCTTGAAGGAAAACCACATTTTCTTTAATGTTTTTCTTTCTTTCTTGCCACAGTGGCTGGGGTTAAGGAGCTACAAGACATACACAGGACGAATTTTGGGTTTGTTGATGTTTAATCAATACCTTAATTTCAGGTTTGCATAGGATGAGTTTTTTCTGTTGATTTTCCATAACTTCTTGCTCTTGTATTATTGTTAGTCTTGCCAATATTGGAAATGGCTGGAACTAAAAATGCTGAAAAATTGGAAGCAAAATCAAAAAGTCTACAGAAAGATAAATACACCTGAAGGCATGCAGATAATTTTCATACCTCAAAATTCAAATCAACATAAATCCAGGTGTTTTCCAGCATGAGATGAAACTAAAAGTAGGAATGCTCATACTGAGTTTTTATGGTAACAAGAAATTTGTTCCACGTATTACATTGCTACCTCAAACATGTTGGCCAAGCTTACTACAATACATGCCCTTAAATGCAGATTTTAATTAGATTTTTTTTTCACTCCTTTTTTTTTCAACTTCATTTCAGAGTCTCTTTAAATTTAATACTCTAGTTTCCTTTAGTTCAGCCAAGTCAGAAAAACTAGTACAGCTTTTCTTCTGTCACTGGTATGCAAAACACCCTAAAACATATATTGTACATCTGAGTTATGTAAAAATTACTTCATATTCATGACTTGAATATGCTTGGATTTTTTTTATGGAATTCTTTTTGCTAAGAAGTAGATCTATACAAGTTGCTTCCTAGACCAAACTGTGGGGGGAAATGTCCATATTTAAACTGAATGAAATTTGTAACATTGCAGAATTCTCACTTTGAAAGGCATGGTGCAATTTGTGTGGCACTTCCACAGAGAGAGAAAGCCAAGAATACACTTTGTGATCTTCTCAAAATATTCTCTTTTTGTAAGATAGAAAGTGAGGAGCAAAGTATTGTCAGGCACTTGAAAGTACTAATGACTTAGTAATGCAAGCTTCAGAGGGCTTTAATATAGTTATAAAATGGATCTGTGTATCCAGAAAAAGAATAAATTAAAAAGATAAAACATCACTGATTAGTTTCCAAGTCTGCATCTCAATGAGCTTAAGGCATTCACTATAACTACGAAGTCATAATCAAAGAATAATGATTCATCACTAAGCCAGCAGAATTCTTGAGTTTACAGGGCAGTTAGCAAGTGAGTAAATGATAGAGGAATTTAGGGACTGCCCAACAAGAAAAAAAGTTCCTCCTTCCTACCTAATGTTTTGGGTCATGGACTGTATAGCACATCATACTTCGAAATATCACCTACACATACATAGGGTTTTAAAATAGCATGTATAATACTAAGCAATTTTATTCTGATTCAGGAAGTTTTATAGCTGAGTAAAACACTGACCATTCTTCATGTTCAAAAAGAATGTTACTTTTTTCAGTAGCAGAAGTCTTTTATCCCAGGAAACATTACGTGTTTCAGCACTTTATATGAAAGTTTATGAGCTTCTACTTCATCTTTTGTACACTATCTCTGAATCTTCTTATCCCTTTTTAGAATAAATGCTGTGTCTGAAAAATCTCCCTGGTGTATACTTAGTGCTATCTTCCAGGCCTTTCTCAAGGCTTTCTGAGGCTTTTTTTTTCTCCTTAAGAAAAACTCTCACCACTCATGTAATTTGTTTGATGTATTTGAGACACATATATGTTCCAGGCACTGCATTGCTGAAATTGCTTTGCTGCCCATTTAGTTTAAGTGCTAATAACTCCTGCATGAAAGAAAATTTTCACTAGTTTTAAAGAAGTAATAAAGAGTTTGAAATGCAAATTGAGATATTTGGTGCCAAAGTCCTTCTTTAGACACCTTAATCACAACTGGTCGTAGTGTTGAACTTAATCAAAACTGAAACCACTGCAGGCTTTTCAAAGTAGAAAAATCACTGCAGTAATGGCTGTGGACAATTAGTATAAAAACTTGTGTTCCCTCTTGCCAAATGGCACATTTACCTCTGTACGGTAACATCATTAACAATAAGATTTCTTAGCTAACTTTTCTGCAATGCTACATCTACCATTATGAGAAAGTTCTGAAATATGAATCCGCTTTCAGGGGAGTAAAAATCTTGTATGATCAGTTGCTTAGGGATAAGTAGAGGGAAAAATTTCAAGACCCTTCTCCTCTTTAGTTAG
Source organism: Toxostoma redivivum (assembly GCA_013397375.1). Classification (NCBI taxonomy): domain Eukaryota; kingdom Metazoa; phylum Chordata; class Aves; order Passeriformes; family Mimidae; genus Toxostoma; species Toxostoma redivivum. The sequence goes on from VXBI01000691.1 coordinate 230,638, forward strand.
AGCTACTGAACTGAGAATACTGGTAACTGATCTAGTAATCCATCATCTGCTACTTTAGTGTTTCTGATGGTATTCTTCTTCCCAAACAAGACAATTAAAGCGTACCAAAAAAATAGACACAATTCACATATTTCAGGCTCATGATCTGTTAACAGAAGAGACAGCTGGCCACTGTAATTTTATTTTCTTTCCGAGAGAAGCCATCAAGCCAGACCTAATGTCACTGTAAATCTTTCTGGATGGGTGGTCGTTTTCTTCTGCTTAGTGCAGTATCTGGTGTGTGGGAGGCTATGGCTCTTAAGTGCTGTCATTACACTGAGTAACTTAAGCTGTAAGAAAAGATAAAGATTTTTGGTAGGAAAGGTGAGGAATTAGGTGATGTGGGTGGTTCCACAGTGGGGATAGGACATAAACAACAGCACTCCTATCTTCTGACTGGTTCTGTGTGACTAGGGCACTGGAAAGAAGCTGGTGTGATGCTGCAGCTGGGTCCGTGGTTCCACATGCCTCAGGTGGAAGGACCAAAATGGATGGCACAGGGCCAGAGCAAATCTGATGTAGTTTTAGCTGTGCTGAATATGTATGCTAGGAGGAACATGTAGCCATCCACATATAAGCAGACTTCTGGCATTTTTATAGTGGGGTCTATAATAAGAGGGTTGAAAGGGATTTTCTTCTTTTTGTATATGTCTAGGAACATACTAAATATGGTACACTTCTGTGATAATGCTGATCTTTGCCCAAAATTTCCCAATTGTCTTGAGAAAGGGAAGGCTACTGCTCCCAATGTTAATAGCAGGAAAATCTTCTAACCAATATGACAGCCATGAGCAAAAGATGAAAGGAAAATATATTAAGAAATCAAGAACTGACTTCAGGATGTACAATAATGAGTCAACCATACGAGAAATTAAGGTCATGAAATGCTTGCCTGAATCTTACTCAGGGAGCTGCCTAGAAGGTTAGCAGTGAAACCTGAAACTGTATGAAACTGACTTGGTCTTATACTGCATTACAACTTGGAAATCACAGCAGATTTCTCAAAATAGGCCACAGAAAGCCTGCAGGAAAGCTGCATGGTGCCATGACTCTTCCATCCAGCAGAGACCACAGCTGTGTGTCCAATGGCTCCATGGAAGCACGGCGTGGCTCCACTTGCCATCGGCTGGCAACCACACAGCTGTGTCTGCAGAGCCTGAGCCAGGAGGCCCTGCTGATAGACCACAGTGCTGTGTGCTGGTGGCCAAAGGAGTAATGAAAAAGGACCTGGAAACTAGGCAAAAGTACAGAGCAATGAAATGCTTGCATAAGTTTGGGTGTGAAGCAATAAGACAACCTCAATTATTTTTTTGTTCATGGGGTCCTACAACAACATCTTCCAGTAACCTGCATCTTCTCTCTGGCACAGCTTTTTGGCACACTCTGTTTCCCTTTCTATTAATGGAGGTTTTCTTTCTGTTGAGACCAAAAGGCTCTACCTTTGCTGAGACACTGATAACTGAAATAAAGTAAGCCCTTTCTCTTCCATGGTCAGAACAACCCTTGAAACTTTTCTTCATTATAGCATGTCTCTTTGAGACCCATGTCTGTTGCCTTCTTCAAAAATCTTCATTAGATCTCAACAAACTCTGAAAAGATAGAGAAGGAAGGGTTAATTTTCTGTATAATGTTAATTTCCAGCAAAGCTGTGTACCTCCAAAGCTGTTTAGACTGTGCTCAGCAGGAAACCGGGCACTTTAATTTGGGGAAGAAACCAATTAATCATAAAATAATTAATCTGAAATAGGACAAGTGAATTGTAGGGTAGAGGCACCTGTTTTATTCATTTAACTGCAGAGGGCTGCTGCCTCTTCAATCTGAGAGATGTTTGCAAAGGAAACCATCTACTCTCACTCCCTCTGGATGCATCTGTACTAGAAGTGTAGGAAAATGTAACCTGTCTCCACGGAAACCACATTTGATTTGAAATAATATAGATACTACCTTGTGTTTCTGTTGTTTAAAGGGTGGATAATCTCCTCTAAATATTCCACTGCCCCTGTATTTATTTGGCTGGGCACAGAACTGCACCAATTGACTTTGTTGTAGGTGTACATAAACTGGGATTTTTTATCACTCAGGGAAGATTTACCAGCACAGGTTGGAAGTAGCTTGAGAAATCTTTTCCAAGAATTTCACAAGTAAGTCATAAACTGAAATAACCTCTCACTCCCTTCATTAAGTGCCCCTTCTCTGTAGGTAAGTTAGAGGAACATATCAAACCAGGTTTGATCTTCCTGAACCACCTTTTCTGATCAGGTGTTTGTTACTATCCTTCAAACTGGGCTTAGGAGTTTGTTGGTAGATTTAAGGCTTTTCACAGATATCGGCTCTTTTTGCAAGAAGAGGACCATTCTGAGCTTTCTTGACATCAACGACATTATTTTGCTTTTTATTTCTAAGCAGATTAATTTCTTTTGGCCTTTTTTATTGTTGCAGCAGTTAATTTCTTCATAATTAACGTGTAAAGGACGTTCCAGAAGGCACTGGCGAACAAACCATACTGTCTTATCATATGCATACTCCCACAGATTTGGAATTTTTTAATATTGGTCAGCTTATCCACTTACTTTTTCACCTATGCTAGTAAGGTGGGAAAATGAAATCTCAGAACTTGGTATTTTGTTGCATTAGGAATCCTTTCAGTCTCTTGCTGGGCCTGCTCACTGGGATGGTCATGTAGAGAAAAGACTTCAACTATCCCATTACTTTCAGCTGCATGCCCTCCATACTGCTCAGCACCACAGTCTGATGATGTTCCAGGTTCCAGCGAATGGGTTCTTCTTTCCAGGCACATCCCAGCGAGTGGCTTTAACCTGAGATGCACTCCTGCATCTCTCCAGCTTTTGCTGCTTAATAAGCATGGCTGCAGCATGACAGGCTAGACTTGCCCCACCAGACCTCCCAGGCTGCCTGCATGGGGATAGGTGAGTGTGATGTGTGCTACCTCTTTCAGATACTTCCCTTCTGAAAAGTGGTCCATAAAATATAAAATATAAATTCTTTTCCTTCTTGGATGGTATCATTGCTCATTTTTATCTTTACTGAATATATTTTTATACTCATATTACCCCAGTGTCAGTTTGCAAAAGGAGAACTTCTAATGTACTCATGTGCATGTGTACATATCTTAAATTACTATGTTCATGTAGATCAGTTGTTTTCTGAAGAAGAGCATCTAAGACCTGAGCTATCAGTACAGGTACTTAGATTGCTTTCTACAGAAACTGCATATATATAGTCACTTCCTGAAGATTCAAATAATTTAATGCCAACATTAAAGATAGTTCCCTGAAACAACCCTGGTAATTCCTTATTTTAAAAAAGAAAGTTTAACACATCTTAAAAACTTGCATCTGTTCTTAATCTTTAATTTCTTTAATATAACTTAAACAAGAGTTCAGAACTTGATTCCCAGTACCAGCCTCAGCGTTTCTTCTTCTGCAAACCACAGAAGGGAAATAAAGGTGCCTACTATTAGCACTCACCTGTTCTGCTCTTCACCTTCTAACACTAGTGAGAAGCAGCATTTCAGATTATGCACACCATTGCATTCCCCTTCTCTCATTAGAACAGAAGCTTTCTGAAGCAGCAGTTGACCAATAGCAGAGTAGTGTTTACATATCATGACCTTCTTTCCATGTATGAATTTCTAAAACACTTCATATAAAGAAGAAAAAAAGGTATAATCACACTCCCTGCTGATAGCCACCTTATTAGAAATATACTTTTTTCAGTAACAATTCATCTTGTTGATAGTTTAGTATCATATATTTGGTGTTCAGTTGCAGAAAGGCCCTTACTGCCATGGTCTTCCCTGATTCCTTTGTGTTCCTTCTTTTTTCAGAAAAATATCATTATGAAAAGCACCTTGAATAATTTTTTGGCTGTAAGTTTAGCTGATAAAACATCACACATGTGAAAGTTCTGCAGAGTTCTGGCCTTTGTTCACAGGTATAGCTGGGAGGAAGGCTTTGATTCCTTCAGTATGGGAAAGATTAAGATTATATGATGTTTATAGAGTACAATGGCATAAAAGGTAGGAAATTACCTAGTTATTTCCTTTACTAAGTACAAAATACTGTATGTTAGTCATTTAATTATGATTTCAGAAATGAATTTTTAATGATGGAGAGAGGACAACATTAGCTAGTAATTAGGGAAATGATAGACCTGTGTTTATTTAAATAAGCCCAGCCCTTCTGTTTCCTGGATGACAAAACTTTATGGAAATATGATTTCATAAGGTATGCTAATTTATTTTGGCAATATGGGAAAGAATTTCCAACCGAACAAGAAAAAAAGTTGGCATTTTAGTGGGGCTATGTTATTCTGCTACAGAAATTCTGCATCCTGAAAAACACATGCAATTTAATTTTGACTATGATTCACTAGAGTGCACGCTTTCATTTTCACCTGTAAACCTGTAAACAACTCAGAGACAATGAAATGAATGGAATATGAAACGAAAGTGAACATTTCCTTGAATTTAATTTTTTTTAGCTAAAGTCATGTATTTTCTCATAAACTAAACAATGCTTAGAGAGCTTATGGTTAATATCTTAATGGAATATATTCTAGTGAATTTTAAAAACTTTCTTAAACCCAATCTTTTCAGCTAAATGTCATCTTCATTGTTTTAGTTTATGATACTGTTATTAATTATACTGCGCAATTATATTTTTATCTGATCTTAGTACCCAATGTTCACAAGATACATTTTATTTCTGTTTAATTCCTGTTGGTCTAAAGTCCCCACTGTTTATAATCCTTGATTCTAAAAAAGACATGGCTATCCCAGCTCCTAAATTAAGTTAAAAACAAAAGGAATTTAAAATTTTCTTGCTGCTATTGTTCTTGCTCAAATAAGATGATAAAAATGATGTTACATATAACTAAATATATACTAAATATAACTAAATGTGTCACTTATCTACAAGAAATTATCTCCATAAAATGAGAGCTATAATTATCTGCAAATATGCATGAGAAAAATCTACATAACCAAATCCATTCATTGGCAATCACAAGAAAGAGTCCAAGCTGAGCAGTCTCAAGAGCTTTATTATTTCTACACTGAATGCAGAAACAGGAAATGAATGGGGTGGTTATATAAATGAGCGTAATACTTTGGACAGAATGAAATTCACATGATTAGGCTGAACATTATACTAGTAGATCTATTGACTTAATAAATGACATACAGACGTAATTAGGATTTCCCAATCCTTGTTTATTAAACTATCCACAAACTAGGGATCTGTAAAACAAAACCCGGAGTGGTGAGATGCAGTTTGGTAATATGTATATGCAGTTTTATGCACATATTATAAAAAGTTATGTTTAAATTTTGATTTTAAGTGGGACTTCTTAGACATTCTAGAAGAACTAAAACATTTTTAAAACACATTACCATTTTATATAAGTTTAATTGTATCACCTATACAAAATTTTAAAGTAGATTTTATAACTGTATTTTCACCATGCTGAAATCTTTATGCACACATAGAAAGAGTATGAAATGAGGCAAATTGTAATTAACACTATCTTTGCTGAACTATTTTTATTTCAGTTGTGTTTTGTTTGTGTGGGGTTTTTTGTTGGTTTTTTTGGGGGGCGGGGAGTGTTTTTTGTAGTTAGATTTTTTTTAAAGTCCCGAAACTGTATTTTGGTAATCCAATCCACAGAGGAATTTCTCCCATCTGTGAACTCCACAGAAAATGTCTATAAAGAAATAAATAATGGAAAGAGTAGTCAGATTCTCTGTCACCTCTAACTTGGGAACAAACAGTACAAAGTGCTTTCTCATTATGTGTAACACAAGGATTCAATAAAAAAAGTGGAGTTAGCCAGTGGGTAGCAGTTCCAGTACATAAAACATTGATGTTTCAAAATTTGTTTTTATTCCAGGTTAGAATAGAAAAGAAACCATGCAAGCATTTTGAGAAAGAATTCTGTTGAAACACTTCTTTTTAAATTGAAAGGCACTGTTTTCTTAATTTCTTTTTCAATGAAAATGGGCCTTGACTTGAAAACTGTGGTGATCCATTGATACCTCTGCAAAGGGTGGGCTTTGGCAGAACATTATATGTCATCAAAAATAAAATAAAAAGTAAAAGTATATGATTTCAAATTTTCTAGTAATTTCAAAGTAATCAACAGAAGCTCAATGATTGTGCTTATCATAGCAATCATTGCATATTACAGCTTCTTGGCTTAGGATTTTAAACTAATGACTAAAAATTATAAACTTTGAATAATTTTTTACTTTAAGAAAAGGGTGGACGCCATCCAGGTAGCACAAACCCAGTCCATCATTTCCATTCCATTATTTGGCCAAAATATGAATGTTTTTTATATGAATGCATCAACTTTTTCCACATGGGGAAGATACTACTCAAATACAATGACAGCATGATGACAATATGTTTATTTTACGACTTTCTTTAGTACTTCATCCTTTTTGATAGACCAGAAGCTGTTAACCACATGAAGTTGGTCACTTAAACCGGCTCAGCATTAAATGCATTTACTCTGCACCCTCCTGTAGAGAAGAAAGCTTTCTGCTAACATGTACCAACAGTTTGGATGCTCTTCATGGAGTCTTACAATTTTAGTCAGGCAGCATGTGAAAATTTTTGTGTTTCTGATAATTTTTGAACAATAACCTGAGAAGCACAATGTCTCTATTGGTGCATTCAGCTGTAAGAGCCAAGATATGGTGCAGTCCTGTGGTGTTTGATATGCATGATGGCTCTCAGTGGTCTCATGCCAGAGGCCAGAGTCCAGGTGTCATCATGTAAATGGGAGGTTCCATGACATTGTGGTGAAACTCCAGCTCAACATCGCATGGTGGGGATGTTGGAGTCCTCAAGTACCATGGTATTCCATGAGCAGAGAAGACCTGGCTCAACAGGGCATCCAGGAACCTCGCGAGACTTCCTCCTAGTCTGAGAGTCTAAATTAGGTGCCTAAACCTAGTCAGATACTAACTTTCTGTAATTCCTAGGACTTAATTCCCCTCACTCCCCTCAAAAAAAAAAACCCAAACCCCAAAACAAAAAGACTGCATACTTCCTTTCTTGTACTTTTCCAGGGGCAGCACTTGTTGACCTTTGAAACAGCAGAAAGGTAAATAAGACCTTGGCAGACCCCATGCAACTCTACTTTCTCCTTGCTGATGGACATATTTGTCTTCAAAGCAGGGGCACAGGGTGTCTGTATTCAATCTGCACAGAGATCTGAGCAATTTGTCATCTTTGCATACATTAACTGCCAAATGTTTCAGAGCTGCAAGGCTCCCTGCTACCACAAAATTTTCATCCTTGCCTTTCTAATGAAAAGTGGCCTTACACTGTCAGGTGTAGTGGGTGACAGATTTTGAAATTTTTTAATTTCAATCTCCTCAAATGATGTTGATGTTCAGCTCTTGGGTACAAATCATTGCTCTTTCTTTGAATCCCATTGAATCTGTTGGCCTTAGTCACAATACCAAGGATACATGAAGGGAAATACAAGATTCAGTGTGATCACAGCTGTGGCTCGCAGCCTCATCAGCTGCCCTACAGAGCATTTTGCAAGAAGCAGAACTTCAGGATCATTTCCTTTTTATCCTTTATCTAGTTCAAAGTCATTAAGAGAATCAAACCTCAGAGGTTCTCTCTAACCACATACTCTTTGGGGCTACTTTGAGCATTAATGTTTCCCTCCGTAATTTGTAGCCTTCTCTGTATGCATTTATGTAATTAGTAGCAATGATTAGGCTTCATTTTTCAAGACAATGTTACTTTGAAATGGATCTGGATCACATATACAACATATTTTAATAACATTTAGTGAATTTCACAGTCGTTCTCAGGGCTCAGCCAGGGAACAGTAAGGTGGGTACTCAGCAGATCTTTTTCAATATATGTGTTGTAGGTGTTGTGCTTCTATAAACCCCCAAAAGTATTTGATTCTGTCCATCCTATGGAACAAGAAGATACAATTTCAATCTGTAAAGAGCTGAGATGAGCCACTGGCCATTGTGAGCTAAATGGTGCAAGATAAAAATTGTATGTGGGTGGCATCTGGCTAGTGAAAATATATTTGTGAGCTGCTGCTGCCCATGTGGGCTGCAAGTCACTTTCTGGTGAGAGTAAGCTTCTGAGCAGTACTGTACGAAGGATAATGTGTTGTTATCTGACTAAATTATGCTTTTGGAAAGATACTGGTATCTAGTGAAGGTGAGGCTCTAGGGAATTCCATCACTAGGCTAGATTTAGACTAATTTCTGCATTTAGTTGTGACTGACACTAGTTAGCCATTTTTGTCAGCCACTGGCATTGTTGTATGTACATAGTGTTGTATGTAATTTTGCTGCATATTTATAGTCATAAAAATATAAGGCAGTTACTGGCATTTCAAAAAAAGCATATACGCCATTCTCAGGGATGGCATGTTCTCAAGAACCAGCTCCCATACAGTGAGAATATCTGTAGTATCCTTTTAGAAGACAGCCTGGAAAATTATCCCAGGCCAGAGCCTTTCAGCTCTGTTCTCTAAACCATTTCTCAGGGTGATAAGCTGTTTTCAGCTGAAGGCCAGGAAAATCTTTCCCAGGAAAGATAAATTGGTCAAAACATAGAGGAATTAATAATAAAGATAAAAACACCTGTTTACTGTTAACAAACCCTAGAAATGAAGTGTCTTCTCTCTGAACCAATCATCTTTACTCTGTTCTCGTTGTTGTGAGTCATACTATTTAAACACTGAGTTTTTAAAATAAACTTAGTCTTCTCGTTTTCTCCTTCATCCCGAAAATAACCGTGTAACTGTGTCTCTTTACTCCACCACAACTAAAGAGTTAACACTCTAACACCGCAGTCACAATACCAAGGTAAGAGATTTAGGATATTACCATGAAACCCAGAATCTCAGTTCTGAAGGAAGTCTCTTGTTTACAGTTGTTACAGATAAGCAATAGGAATTCTGTCATAAATGCAAATAAATTAGGAGTATAATGGCTGTTCTAACCCAGGCCAGGCTTCAAAGCAAGATAATGCCAAGATGCTCCTTGAAAAATATCTGAAGGAGAGAAGTCTGCCTCATATTGAAGAAAAGTAAGGTGAGCATCACAAAAGCTATAGTTCATCCTGGAAAAAGTTGCAGTTGTTCCTCTCACTGCCTCGTGCTCAAACACATAAAAAAGAGGACTAGTGGACTTTACTGGAAAAGGAGGGAAAGAATCCTCAGGAATACAAAGGATGTAATATTAACATATAAATCAGTGGATTCTGAATTTAAACATACTATTTCAGCTTCCACCAACTAGTCTTTAAATAATTCTTTTTCCAAATATCATGTGATGAAGTAATTGTTTACATACTCAGAAATTTTAATATATGCAAAAAAACACCCCAGCCCATGTAGTAGGATCGGCTCAGTAAGACTTCAGTTTATCCTTCTTTTCCAGGTTATATTTGGTTTGATTTCATTTATGGTGGGTCCAGTTCAGGGTGAGAAAGAGAAAGTTTCAAATCAAAGATGTGGCTGTATAACGAAAATCATTCCCTTGTGCATTTGTATTTTAAGTGCTTAATACTTTTGGGGAGGGGGAATTTTCTGAAGGGCAAGTGGTGGCTGAGAATGGCACAGGTTGTACAGGAGACAGCACAGGTCAGCAGCTCTCTGGGTGGTGGCTGTGCTGCTGTGCCAGTCATGCTGCCTGTCTCAGAGGGGTCATGGCTTCTGAGTCACAAGGAGCTGGTGGGCAGTGTGACTCTGCTGTCCAAGCCAGGGTTGCATCACAAGACAAACAGTGGGTCTGGCATAGAAGCTGCTGAGGAATCAGAACTCTTGGCAGTGACAGAAGATGATCCCACCAGATCTGCTGAGGCAAACATGGCTGGGGTGCTCTGGGTATGAGCTGTCATGTGTCCTACATCATCTCCCCTCCAGAGAGCAGAGCTTGCTGAGAGATGTCAGCAGTACCAACAGCAATCTCCTCCTAGATACATGGAGGGCAAAATTTTGTCGTGGATTCATGGCCATTAAGGCATGGCTTGGTAGAGTTGTAGTTTCCTTTTGGGTATAAGGGACATTTAAACATATGCCAGAACAAAGGAGCTAACTGTGGTCAGGAGCTGCCTAAATATTATGCAGGCTTTTAAAATCAAGGCCATTTATTTTGCATGTAACCATTCAAAATTTGTGATGGTTTTAAGCTCTGCTCATTGCAATACACCACTGTGTGATGTTGTAAGCTATGATGTACATAAATTGTAAAAGAGGTACCACATTATCAACATTACAAGGTCTAGATCATACAAATTACAAGTATGTTTCATACATGAGTATAAACCATATAGGAAATGTGCCTATACCAAAAGAAGGAAAGAAGAAATTAAATAAACTCTTATACCCACTCACTATTTAGGAATGTCACAACAGCACTAGGCAAGGATAGTAGCTATGCAAATTATTTTCATAGCTTAGTTTAGAATTGTTTTGTAATCTGTGAACAAAGAGCTAATTATAATGATGTTAATAGACACATAAATGTCTGTTTCAGCCCACAGTTTTGCAATCTTTTAGGTAATCAACTTAATCCGTGATCATTGCAAATGGAACTTGAAATGTGGTTAGGTCCTAATAAGGTTATGGATTCAGCTTCCCATCTGGAAGCAAAATCAACATGTTGAAGGCATTTGATTGAGCAAGGCTCCTGGTTTTTGGCCTATGCATGCCCTGACCCTTTGTATGTATGTACTTCTCTAAATCCCCAAAGAAATAATTTAAAGTACGTCTTATATGAATGTTCAATCCTTTTTCCAAGAAATGTAAATGGCATTGTTAAAACACTTTTCCCATTCACTTTCCAAGACAAAATTAACTTGGACATTAAATCATATACTGCCAAAAAGACATAAATTCCCAAAGTGGGACTAAAACAGAATTACATGCCAACATATGGCATCATGGTCTGAAAATTCTATATTTAATTGTCATCTAAATTATTTTTTTTTTAAACTCTGCAGTTACCTTAGTTTTGATCTTAATATTGTTTAGTTGCTTAGAATTACAGCTCTGTTAATTTCTAACACTGCAGTTGTGTTCACAGCACAAAGTACTTGGAATTTAATTAATGTCCAAGCTTAACAGGCATCCCAAGTGAAACATTTCTCTTCTTTGAGTCCCTAAATAGTTTTATCCAGGAGACTATGGGCCAGAAGCAGAACTGGGCACCTGACAAAAGATTTCTGAGACTGTCACTCTAAGACCTCACTGTGTTTGAAATTGAAGATTTCTGCTCTTGACTGAGTGCTCTGTTTAGCAAGACAGTCCCACTTTCTCTCATGCACATACACACATTATGCTTTAAGGTTACACTGGGATATAATTTTTTTCAGGTTTGTACAACATCACCAGAAAGTGTCCTTCGCATGTGTGCCAGAAGAAATTGATAGCCTCTGGTTAGGTCATATTCTCAGGGAGATGAATATATAGAACTGCAGAGCACCAGATAACCCCATGATGTTTCAGATCCATTTTTTATCTATTACTAGAATTTTCAGTAAAAGTGGTGAGGTAGGAGAAACAACTAACAAAACCTATAGCAGTTGCAATGCTGTTGCAATAAGATTGATTGTTCAATAATATTTAGCATCTGGTTTCACTGTCCGCTTTATTTATGTTACCACTTATACATCCCATGTGACAATAAGGACAATTTATTGCAGTGTGAATGAAGGCATATAAGAATTTTTCTTAATGTTGTACTGAAAAACAGCAGAATAAATGCTGATTGACTTTTGGAAAAAAATAATAATGATGCCAACACTGGAAGGGTATCTGGGCTGTGAATATGCATGGGCTGGGATGCTCCTAAGCAAATCTGCTGAAGAGCATCTTTCATCACAGCAGTTTTCATCACATGCCCAGTCAGGGTGGCAATTCCATCTGAGAATAAAATTATCAGAGGAAATTGCCTGTTCTGAATGAAAGTATTAGGCATCAATTTTTCTTGAATGTCATACAACAATGCAAGCAGTTCCAAGTTTCATGGAGAATTTCTCTTTAGAAAACTGGGGTTTTCTTTGGTTTGTTGGTTGGTGTGTTTTTTTGACTTTTTTTTCTTTCACTACATTCCACTTTTACATCACTTGTAGTGAGACAAAACCCTGAGCTTCTTTTTACTTGCAGTCTTAGAGTCACAAAATATTTTTGGTTGTCTGGTGCAATATCCTTTCCAAAGTCATTGAAGTCTGACCAGATTCTCCCACCTCCTGCCCCTCAAAGAGTCTCAGCCTCTGAACTACTTCGTAGCCCTTTGCTGACCTTTCTCTGTTTAGTCCTGGCCTATCAGTATCTACTGGGAAAATCAAAGCTGGACAGGGTATTCCAGGTGTGGCCTGAAGAGTGTTACATGAAGATGCATAATCACGTCCCTTGATCTGCCTGCTGGTTCCTCGTTCATGCAGCTCTGTGTGCAGCTCTTCCATCCTCCAGCAGCACACCGCTGTCCCATCCTAAACCTGTTACCCATCAGGGTTGCCCAGATTCTTTTCTTCAAAGCTCCTTTCCAGCCAGGTAACCTCCAGAGTGCACAGCTGCATAGGGCTGATCCATGGTAGGGATGGGACTTGGCATTTGTTTTTGATGAACATTGTGAGCTTTTGGTTTGTCCATTTCTCCAGCCTGTCAAGGCTCCTTTGAAAGACAGTTCTGCCCTCCACTGTCGCAACCTCTCCTGGGCTGTGTTCTGTTCTTAGGTCCAAGTGGTTCTTAAAACCTCAAAAGTATTGTGCTCCTTCTTAGCGCCTAAGCAAGACAAGTCACAAGTGGTGAGTCACCACCTGGACAACAAATTGCTGACTACACTCATTGTTTAGATAATTTTCTACTCTCCTGGGTAGTCTACTCATCTGGTTCATATATCCCCAGTTAGTTTGGCTATAAGGATATTACTGAAAAACAATTTAAAAATCTTCCTGAACTTCAGCTGACTGATGCCCACTGCTCTATTTGTCCTTGGAAAGTCCATGCTGGCTGTTCTTGTTCACCCCCCTCTTCCTATTGCTCTCAATTCAGTGAGAGCTAACTTTGTATTAACTGAATGTCTGGAATTTGGTGTCACTTGAAGACTTCAGGTAAAGATTCCCCTCTAAGGGGCTGATTTCTCTGTCTTGAGTGAATCTAAATGGGAGCCAGGACTCCTGTGCGAGAAAAGTCACAGGACACAACTGCACAGGGTGTTTTACCAGGGGAAGGTATGAGGTACATAAGACTACTAGATATTATCTGACCAGAATGAATTTATCTTGCTTATGATGAAAATAAATATGTAAAGTAAGGGACATTTGAATAAAGCCATTTGCCACTTGATTTAATGCTCAAAAAGCAAAAATGGATGAAGAAGCTTGCTAGGAGCAATATAATGACCTATTCAGATCCACTTACATGGGAATTTGCAACCTGCAAAGTAAAGCTTGAATACTTTCAGAAGGAAACTCATGAGCAATAGGACCTGAGCAGGCTGAGGAAGTTTGGCTTTGTTCTGATAACTGCTGCGAAAAGTGCCCTTCCAACAGCGGCTAGGCTGGAAACACTTTAAAGATATCAGTAGTGTAGATTGGCTGCAAATCAAACCATTTGGTCGCTCATTACCTTTACTAAATCACTGAGATATGTGCTAAATAAATCTGTTTCTAGCAGTAAATTAATTATGAGGCAGAGGGGAGAAGGCTAATAGGACTAAATCCCCCTTAGTACAACTGTACAGTATAATCTGTCATCGCAAAGTGGAGGAGAAGCTCTGCAAGTCCTTCCCTAATCAGCACTGAAACCATGCCCAGACCTATCTGACACACAACTTTAGTCATCTTTCTTGTCTTTTGTCATAAAGAGAACAGATTTTTTCTAATGATTTTTATATTTTCTTGCAGGTAATTTGTAGTCATTGATAATTTTGTTCTCTCCCTTATAAATTAAGCCTTACATTAAGAGTAGTACATCCTATATTTTATATATTTTCATGGCCTCAATCTATTTGAACCTCTCATCTGCAATATGCCATACTCTAGTATGGAATATATGATCAAATATAAATTACATATGTAAAAACTTCAAGGTTTGCTCAGGTTAACAGCTGACTGAAATAGCAAAGATCTAACTGTTAACTTTCTGCAACTTCACACCTTTCATCATTCCTCTAATTTCATGTTCCTTCTAAAAATGAAAAGAGTTAGAAAGTGTTTTAAAATTTTTCTATGTGATTGTATTTTGCCCCTTGGCAAAAAAGAAGAGTACTAGGCTTGTCAGAAAAAAAAAAAGCTGCAGTCTGACAAAAGTTGTGCATAGAACTGGCAAATACTGTTTCTTTACTGCTAAGGAAGGTATGAATACAATTCCTTTTATTGTTTTGTAATATTAGGGAAGAGGTTGATATGACAGGAGATGTGAAAGCTCTGTTATAGATGAATGTGATGTTTTAATTCAATGTGATTGTCTTTACATATCATTATGAAACTTGATTTGATGGTATTGGCTAACAAGGTCAGTTTAAGAGGGTCTGGATTTATTAAAGTTGTTTATACTGCCAAATCATTTGGGCATATATATTTTCTCTAGCTGGACTGAAGCTATGGTGTAGCCATGTTTTTTATTTCCAGAAAATCTGAGAATTCAGTACAGGATCAGATTAAATATTTACAAATCCAAGACGGGACTTTGGTAGACCCAAATCATCCTATGAAATACCACCCGGTCCCCCTCTGTTCAGTGGACATCCAACAGTACCAGGACCCAAGTTCACACAGTGCTTCCTTTTACAACTTGACCCTTCCCAAAATGTCCCCAGTGCTGTTCTTGAGCCTGTGTGTGTGGCTCTCCCACACTGGACAGGGAGGTGCCTAAGCCTAAGGGGGATTCAAAATACAGTGTGAAGGCAGTTGTCCAATGTGTGCCCTTGTAAAGAGTGAGGGGCAAAATCCATGAGCCTTTAGGCTGGTAGTTTTAACATACAGCAAGAGGTGAGAAAATGAGTTTTGGTGTTTCCCAAGCTGGCTTCTGTAACATCCCATGGCTACTGAATTCAGCAGAGATTACAGGAGTGTCTGCCCTGGTGAGGTAGAGGTGAGAGAGTCAGTCTTAAATCTCCTGGGGCTGGGAAGGCAATAGGATCAGGCTTCCCAATTCCCCAGGAACTGTGAGGACCCTGCTGTAACATGAAGCTATATCTGGCTGTCCACCCATGCAAGAACACATCCCATTAAGTCATGTGAAAGAAAAATAGCACAAGCCTTCACAAGAGGATTTGGGGCTGCAGCCCCTGAGTGGCTGAAGGTGCAGCCTCTGCCAAATGTCTCAAGCTAAGGGCAGGAGTGGCACTGGACAGACCCCTGGCTCAGTTGTTTCCTGGTGCCAGTCCTGGCAGAGCCTGGCTCAGTGTGCAGGGATCATGTTTCCAAGTCTTCCAGCTCTGCCTATGCCTGGCAGCAGCTGGGCACCTCACAGACCTGCTGGTCATGGTACTTAAAAGCTACCCCGCCTGTTTATTTCTCCTGCTTAACTGCACAAAAGCCTTTATGACCTCTGAGAATGTAAATTGCTCCATCCAGTAAATTGCTGTTCATGTGAGAACATTAGGACTTTTAATTATAAATAAAAAATGCCACTGGTTAATGGTACCACAGACAGAGATGAGGAAGCTTTGATGATTCTTGTGCTTGCTTCATATGTAGGGATAATCCTGATTCAGCAGGTAGTGGTATCAAAGACTCATTTACAAGAACTACAATAAGTTAAATATCCTTTCCTGTAATTTTCCCAAAGATTACCTGAGCAACACAAGAGGTTGCTTGTTTTTCTTTCTCCTTCTGTAAAGCTGTATTTGCTCTTTACCCATTAAGAAGCATGTCCATTTGTTTGGGGCATGTCCACACAGTGATACAAACATCCTTGATTTAAGTGTTAGTAAAAACTAGCTAAAAACTTGAGACTTTTCTCATGAAGGACCAGAAACTGTAGTTACATTACAGTATTGTCTGACCTGTTGATAGTTTTTTAATATTGTGACCATGAGTGTAAGTGATGAGTAACAATGACTGCAAGTAAATGAAGTCCTTGTTACATGAAACTTAAATGGAAAATATTAAGTATTTCATACCTCTGCTAAATTATTCCTTGTAATTCTTTGGAACAAAAAAAAGAAGAAGACTGTTTTTGAAACATGCTTATTATAATTTTTCTAAACAGACAATGGTAGTGTGTTATTAAAAAAATGAGTTAGTCATGGCAACTTTGAACAGATGTTACCTCAAGACATGCCATGACACTCAAAAAATTTCAAATAATGAAAAAAATAAAATAAAAAAAAAGAGAAGAGAGGATGTCAGGTGTCAATTAAATCCTTGCTATCACTGTTACCTTTCTTGGTGTATTTGATGCTAAAATGCAGAGTAAGTGGCTGCCTATGAAAGACTGAATAGGACCCAGTCCCTAACTAATGTAGGTGAGTTGGCATTGACATTCTGTCAGCCATAACACAGCTACGGCAACACATCTCCCAAGTCACAAGATGGCTTACAGATCACAAGATTATTTATGAAAGATAGAATTTTTCTATCATTATTATTTTCTTTCTTACCCATGGTATTACAAGATTGACTCTAGCTGCAGAGACACATTTTTCTTTCTATAGGTAAACCTGAGTTTTGTGTGGAGACGGGTTAGGTGAAACAACAATGACTAAGCTAGTTATACCTTGTGCTAATTTACTAATGAAAATAACCACTCTCTGAAAACACAGTGATTATTGTCAGACCACAAAAAAACAATGTAATGCTTATGATTTGGGAAAGCTTTTATTTGTTTTAATCAGTGAAAAGCATGGTTCCTCCATGGACAGAGGCCTGGAGTTGTCCTGCTGTCCTCAACCTCCTAGGCAGAGTGAGTGAAGGGTTGGTAGGGGATAAGGGAGATGTGCTCCAAGTCCATGCTTCTTACAGAACCTGGGGGAAAGGTCTGAGTCAATGACACAAATCTTGGATGGGACAGAATGGTGGGAAAGGAGAAGAAAAAAGGAGACAACCAGCTTGGCTGAGAGAGGTGTACACATAAATATGAAAACAGGATAAATGTTAGAATTACTCAGTTTAAATTAGAAGCAAACCCAGAGAGAGTGAAAGGAAGAGGGCATGATGCATTGTGGATGAAACCATGCACTGACAGCAGTGCTGATGACTCAGCTAAGTACATGACTCAGGTGCTGGGAACTCTGACTTTGACTCTTCACCACGATTCTGGGCGAGTCCCAGCTTTTCTCTGAGTCGTGTCCGACCTCTGAGTAAGCAGATTGAATTCCCACCATGTTCAATGAAGTTATGTTTACAGATGTTGGCTTCATATGTCACAGAATGCTTCACACACTTCTGCAAATGTCTGGTTTGGTTGAAGAAATGCCAAAATATCTCCTTCTATTATGAATTTTAAGCTGGAAATTCCAGGTCCAGAAGGGATTAAGAGGGAATCGTGTAAATAAATGTCACTATCAGAACAAGCTACAGGACTCTTAATCCTGGTTAAGGTCACTGATCCTGTTTTTGAATATACTGAGCACCAGTTTCCTACTCTGAATGCCCCAGGAACTCAACACCTCTGTCAATCACATGCTCCCCTTCTGGGATGTTAAGAGGTTATTAAACTCCACTGGGTAGTTTCAGATCAGCCAGCTGTTTTGCTTTAATTAGTTAGTTCCCTTGAACACAGAAAACAATTTTCTTTCAGTTTATTTTTTGGCTGACTTTTCTACATTCTGATGATAAACCACAGTTTTAGTTTTCTCCTTCCAAACAACCTTTCCCTTATGAGGATTATTCTTCTTACACATATTGCCCTTGGGCCTCTGAATTTGTCTGGATGTCCAAGACAGCACTAATCCCAGCAGAAACCTAAATTTATATATACAAAACAGATTTCACCAATGGGACTATCTGCTGAATTGCTGGGACAGTGATGTGTTGCTATCTCATTCTTCAAAGCCAACGTTTATTTGCTTGTGCCAACCAGAGCATTTCCATGTAATTAATTCCTTCCTGTAACTGGAATTTAAGAAAGAAACAAAATTCTCAATCTGTCCAACTCTCTACCTATATCTTACGCTTTTGGGACTTAAATGTCATTAGCAGTAGTAGATATGGTTCCTGGCATGTGGCTCTGTCTGGTGTGTGACTGTTCAGGCAGTTGTGGACACAACTGGTATCCTCCACTCCTCCATCCATCTGATTAGCTCGAATTAGTTTTTTGGTGGTGGCAGTAGTAGTTTTTTTAACGTGAATATTACATCCTAAATATTAGAAATAAGCAAACTCCTAGCTTTCTGCACTTAACTGATTTACATACAAATACTTCCCAATCCAGGGCACAATTCCACTGACATCTGAACTTGTCTGTGTTGCACAAGTAGGAACAAACATATTACCTTGTGAAAATAAAGACCAAGTAAAAAAAATAAACTAAAAAAATAAATAAACTCAAATTTTAACCAGTTAGTGTGCATTCCACAGTATCTGAACAGCTAAGCAAGATGACTGTATTCCCAGAAACTAGGTTCATATATTTATAAGAATGCCAAGACAGAGGTGACTAAGTGCTATCTCAGTGTGTGAACACCACACAATAGTAATTCCCAAACTGACCATCAGGAAAAAAAGGGATATAGGAAAAGGGAAACTTGACAAAATATGAAAGCATGTAAAGCAGTGAACTGATATGTTTGAGTCAATGAAATACCGAACATAGCTGACTACCATGCCCAAGAGACTGTCAGGAGTCTGAACAGCCCTGGTGACTCACTCTGTGTATGTAGATAGTTGGCTTAGGTGAAGAACCACGACTGTTAATGTCTCTCAGTCCTTTTCTCTAATATTAAGATTTTATATTTTTCATTGCCTGCTCCCTTTAGCACTCTGTATACTTCAAGTACTAAATCCTAAAGAGAGTAACAGCTAATCTTTTATCTTTGTGAAATTTTTCTTAATCAATTAACTTCCAAATTCACATAGACAATAATATATGCAATATTAATGTGAACTGAAATGCTGTGCATTCAAAAAATTCAAGGTATCACATTCAAAAAATCATGAAGTTTTCACTTTAAAAATTAGTCTTGCTTTCTCTCAAGTTTGATAAAAACTGAAATTTGGTTGAGATTGTCTCAGATGTGCAGCTCTTTTTTGTTTACAATGAATAAGCATTTCTTAGGAAGTTTCAAAGAGAACGGTACTTTTAAGACATATATACTAATTCATAGCTTTTTGACAATCAGTATATGAAACTAACTGATTTCACACAGTAAATCTGAAACCCCAACATTCAATTTGCATTCTACAAATTCCAGGAATAGTCAGTGTCTTTTTTCCAATTACATCAAAATGTAATTTTAAGACAATTTGTTTGTGCTACAACAAGCACTTCTCTCTTAGCACTATAAGAACTTCTCCTCTGTAGAACATTGTTGTAGAAATGGCTAAGAGAAGAAAAACGCAAAGATACCTGTCACAAGCTCTGTGTAAAATGGTGAAGGTTATAGCAGCTGTGTGCTTGGATTTTCTTCTTGTCTGGAAAAAGAAGAAAGTGAGAACTAAATTTTGGCACTATATAAATGCTGAAAATCAGTTCTTGTCTTTTTCTTCAGCTCCATATTTCCTATTTAAAATGTATTATAATTAAGTCCCAAATTTAAATGACAAAGGGCCATCATCTTCTGTGGTCAGGATATCTCATGGTTCATACCCATGGGATTTAACTTTTAATTTTATTTTTTGTTATATTCCAATATTCAGTGTGTGTACCAATGGAATCTAAAGTTGTTCGAAACACATGCGCTAAAAACTACGATGAATGTGTCAAAGTATTTTCTAAAGGTTTTGAAAGGAAATTAATTTTGGAAGTGGAGTAGAATGACAGAGTGGATGCACTTTTTTCAGGAAACTTTTAAATGAAAATGCCATATTTTGTTTTGGTATTCAGTTTTAAACTTTTCCTTCCTTCTCATGCTCTGTATCTCTTCTTTCCTTTTCTTAGTCCTTTCGTGTCATGACAAAGTAAAAGAGAAAGGAGACCAATAAGAGCTGGCAGAAAGATTAAAGGTCTCTATCTGGAACAAGCTGGACCTGTTGAGTGAATATTTTCAGTGGATCAGTACATTTATGGTTCATATGTAATGAAAAATTCAACTTTGTAAAAGTCCTGCATGTTCCTGCCCATAAGATGCTCAGTCCTTGTGTGTTCAGCTTAGGAAAATCATATCACTGCATGTGTGACAGTTTCCCTTGCAATGTCTGTTCCCCCTTTTTTAAATCTCTATTTTCCATGGGAGAAATTTCAATTTTCAGAAGAGCAGAGTAGTCAAACTCATGCAAGCTTTTGTTCTGTAGCATCTCTCAAAAAACAGGCTACATGCCAGACACCAGACTGTGAATTTCCTTGTTCTTATTCTTGATATTTGAAGGTTCTTTTTGGCACAACTTTATATTGGGACTATTGATGGTTAATATTCTACCATTTCTGAATCCTGCAAGAGACGTCATTTATTTGTATGATGCTTTGTATTATTTGGCTTGGTAATTTATTAGTCAGCTTACTGTAGGCTTCAGCATTATGTAAGTGCCATAAAGTTTAATTGGGTGCTATTTCCTGCACACTTTCTCATGCTTGTTTATGAAAGGAAGTTCTATGTCCTTCTGAGTGCAGAAACATTTCTTGATTAGATAGACTGCACAGAAAGCTGCAGGTAAGCAGACTGCAGACCCAGAAATTATCACATGTCACAGTTTTCACCCTTATGTACTTCCATAAATTATTTTCTGTTGTCTCTTTCACTTTCCAGAAGTTGAAAATGACCATATATGAATTACCAAGAAACCAAAAATGTTCTATTTTACAATAATTATTGAGACATATTGTAATTTCGGTATAAGTCAAGACCTCCTACACTGAATTCAGGGACAGTGGAATTAAACACCCATATAGAGGTGCAGGAACCTTCATTGACTTACACAGTGTTAACAGTGCAAAACCAGTGTAAAAGATGTTTGAATAAGGATTTGTCAATAAGTAAACGTGCTGCCACATGTGGAGCAACAGGCTGTCTTTCAAAAAGATAGCAATTATGAAGGATGCCTTGGATTCTAAATGGAGCTTAACTAGCCTATGTTGTCACTTGAATATGTTTGGAATTCCAGAGGTACCTGGGATAACAGTAAGACAAAAGCCTCTCAGGTGAACAGACAGATTTTGTCTCACAGGTGATAATAAAGTTTGCACAGGAGAAGGCAGTGTGATGTAGACACAGCTAGACAAGAGTAACTGAGTCAATGTGCTCCCACTCTTCACTGCAAATGAAGGTCTACAACAGCAAAAATCCTCTGGACACATTTTATATATCTGAAGACTTAGGTATCTGTGCTGCATCCATCCATCCATGCAGGCAGCTTCTGGCCTCCTTCACTCCTGTTGAATTTACACACAGCTGCACGGCTGCCAAAAAGTCAAATCTACTTTAACTTCCTTGTGGTTAATGGAAATACCTTCTCTGATAGGGTTTCAGAAGGCCAGCTGTCCAGTGAGAGAGAGCAGTCTTCTTGACCCTGCCAGCACTGGTATGACTCTGGCTGCTCCTCATTATTCCTGATTTCTCAAAGGAGCAATAGGCGACTTGTAAAACAGTCTGTTGGCTTCAAGCTTCCTGGGGTGGGAAAGGGTGAAAGGGCATGCTCAGCAAGGCTGCAGAGGTCTGACAAACAATTCCAGATATCTCACTGACGGCAAAAGATATATTTATGGACAATAAACCCATGTCTTAATATATCAACCCTCTTCCTAATACCTATTCCCAGCACTGCTCACTTCTGGTCTAGGGTATGATTGCTTTACAAAAACTCCCATGTTCTTCAATGATTTGTTTTCATGAAATGCTCAGGGAATTCCCCAAGAAAATAAACACTTCACAGTCAGTGTGGAACCTGCTTTGAGTCTTTTGGTCTGAAAGTACAGACATTGCTTTTAACTGACCCATGCATTATTGGAAGAAAAAAGTGAATAGTGAAAATTATTAGCTGTCATTCCATTAGGTTCAGAAGACTTGTGTTTACAGTGATTCTCACTATTCACATCTCTAAATCTGGCATGAAGTTTGGGGTAAGAAGAGTTTATGTGCTCGGATTATAGGAGGTTGCTGAAGTTGATTCTACATGCTTCTATGTTGTTCATGTAGAAAATAAACATGATTTAATCTACCGCATAACAACTTTTGATAAATTCTCTGAGGCATGGTAGCAAAATAAAGATTGATTGTTTCCACTGCATTTTTAAAACAAATATCCATGACTTAGGGGGAAAAGCCCCAGTAGCCCCAAATGATAAATTGTTGATGTCTTACAACATTTTGAACAATCTATCCTGATCTCAGTGGTGATTTAGTCTTTACAGCAGATCCTGGGCTGGAAACAGTCCTACTTAGAGCAGGAGGTTGAACTAAATGTTCTGCAGAGCTCCCTGCCAAGAGACATTTCTACAACTGCAATTTTTTCTTTCCCAAAACCGTGGAGAGCTGTGCCTCACTGTCTCACACTGGCTGTGCCAGCTTTCTTGGCTATGAAGAGGAAATCAAGCATCGACTCCCTGCCCAAAAGGCACATGGGGAGGAGGAGAATGTTTACCCCATGGTATAAAAATGTAAAGTAGGTGTCAGAGGACTACGGT
This sequence comes from Toxostoma redivivum, assembly GCA_013397375.1. Classification (NCBI taxonomy): domain Eukaryota; kingdom Metazoa; phylum Chordata; class Aves; order Passeriformes; family Mimidae; genus Toxostoma; species Toxostoma redivivum. The sequence continues at coordinate 253,420 of VXBI01000691.1, forward strand.
ATGAGACTGCCTTTGCATTTGGAGGGGCTCTGTGTGAGGAAAATCATTTGTCCCTTTCTGGCTCTGTACAAGGTCCTGTGATAAATATGATTGAACTATTTATTTGTTTGGGCAAAAGGTGATTTGCAACCTGAGAAGATGCTCAGGCACTTCTTTCCAGTTGTCCTAAGTCCAACCCACAGAAGACATGAAATAAAGTGGAGGGGTTCCTACTGTGTGGATTGAAGTGCAAGTCTGTGGGTTAAAACAAATCCAATTTTAAAGCAAAGTTTGCCACACACCCACTGTGGATTTTGGAGAATTCCTTCAGGCCTCCTGGAGGCAGCAGAAACTGAAATGTAAGGATGTTTCAGTAAATTTGTGGTGTGGTTTGCCTGCAAAGATTATTTGAGACTGCTTAGAGCAAAAAGAATTAAAATGTTTCTTTTCCCATGAGATCTCCATTAAGAGAGGTGCCCTGGTTGGTGTCAAGGGACCCTGGAAGTGGAAGCCTTGCTGCTTTGCTCTCCTGTCTCACCGTGCTTGGCTCAGGTCTCTCTGCCCAGCCTTAAGAGCTGAGCACAGGCCAGATCTGCACAGGAAACCCAGGAGCAAGAGTGTGATGCTGGCAAATATATTTCCAAGTATTCTATTTGAAGTCTTGAACCTTGTTCACAGAGCTCTGGTTCATCCACTCAGTTTTTTAAAGTACCTGAACAAAGACACTGTAGTCCTGTTTGCTTTGTCCCTCAAAGATGGATCTTCCCCTATGTCCACTGCTCTAGACAAAGGAACAAGGTTTGTCTCTGTAGGGGACTGACAAACAGGACAAGAGGGTGAGACAGGTGGTTTTTTTTAGGGCAGTACTCATTGTGACCGACAAGGAAATTAAATGAACATTCAGAGAACAAAAATTTAGTACTAGGTATGAGGAAACATTGTTCTAATAAATTCCAGCCTTTAAACCCTTCTTGACTCTGCCATTTCTCATGATGGTTGTTTATTGCTTTTTAGACTAAAGGGCAAGCTCACACCATAAATATGTTCCTGGAGTCTGCTCAGCTAAAAGCAAGTTTCTCAGCCTGATTATATTTTAGTTCCCTCCTAAAACAAGACCAGACATAAGGATGATTATTCCTCTGCACTAAAATTTTCTGAGGAAATGTCTGTATTCCTACCTGGATTATTTTTTTGCTAGAAACAGAGAACATTATCTTTGTATACAGAATGTCTATAGAAGCTTCCTATGTCATTTCACTCCCCTTCTCATTTTTCTATATTGCAGCAGCACCCACAGGCCTTAACTGAGAGGAAGTCTCCATGGCACTAGACAGCATGCAAACATAGAGGAAGATTCCAAAGACCTTGCAATCAAATAAAGCAATATTATGGTGCCTTTTCTTTAGCTACAGGAGAAGACACTTAGGACCCAATTAGATTAAGATCATTCTTAGCCCCAATGTATGAGATTACATTTGCAGTCTCTTCCTGACACTCTATCTCTTAGAGAGCACTTGCATTAAATAAACCGTATTATGGATTATGAGACTATATCAACTATGTTAATTCAAGTGGAAAAAAATCAATATAAAAACTAAATAAAATATGGTGATTGTCTCTGCCTTTTGATAAATCCAGTTTTTTGCTTAATCTTTTCTGTCTTTGAAGACTGTTTGTTCATTATAGGTTTTCCTCATGCAGGTATACTTTCAGAAAAATTAAATTTAACTGGAATCAGCTGAAATGAGGTGGGGCCTGTTCTTGGTTCTGATGGTGCAGAAATAATAGTGAATATTTTCAGAGTTATATCACAACTATTTTGGCAACATGTGCATCTGAACTGGTACCAACATCATGAAGGCAGTCCAAATAATTCACTTTAAGTGTGTCTCAATCAGAACTGGCTAATAGAAAAGGACTAGATGCTCAAATATCTGTGAGGAAGGGCACACACTACTTTAATTCACAGTAAACTTACCTTTGAAGAAAAAAATCATAAAATCAATTTGCCTTCTTTTGGCACACAGACTATTAAGGATGGCACTGTATTAAAAATGACTGTTGTATACGAATGAAAAAGCATTAACTATTTTAACCCAGATGTCCCAATAACAGAGAAAAATCTGTGCTGTGTAAGTGAAATTGAAGAGGTGTCATAGAGGCATTTTTATTGCACACATTCAATAAAACTAAAATACAGAGAAAACAAAGTAACAAAACAGAAGCTACAGTTAAATTTATTTCCAGTTACCAGTATGGACCTTAGAATCTTTGTTCATAAATATTCAAGATATTCTTAGTGACTTTTGACATCAATTAGTAAGAAACAGGTTAAGGGAGGTATAAAGACACATCCTAAACATGATATATGTCAATTAATAATGCTAGAAAACGGTGTTGTCCTGAAAACTGTGTTATTCAAATAACTTAAGAGAATGAAGAATGAACAAACTGTGCCTTTCCCTAATCCTTCTCAAATGGAAGTGGAGGCTTTCAAGTTTTTGTTAAATTGCCAGAACCCAGAATAAGGGAATTAATTTATAGTTAAAGGAGTTTAATTAGGCTTAACCTTTTAATTTTGCTTGCACATCTAGAGACCCACCCTGTGCACAATCTGTGATCTCCTTCAGAGCTGATGGAGAGCCAGCAGAGGTACATCCTACTCACCCTGGAGTCTCCTCTGTTCCTATCTGCAGCCTCAGAATTTGCCTGTGTGAGGTCTTCAGCTGCTCCTGTGACACGAATGGTCCCAAGTCTGCAAAAGAAGCAAAAGCAGAATGGCCACAGCTGTTAAACAGGAGTGGAAATTCTTTTTACAGCAGCATCGAAGAGAGATGCCTAATGTTCCCATCCCTGTCAATGACACAACCTGTGTGAATTGCAATCTTATAGCTAGGACTTTTAATATCTTCAGACAATTTATCACTGCTCCTGTGCAAAGCAGATGCTGTCACCTGCTCCAACGGGAGCACATTGGTCTATGGGCTCTGAAGGTGCTCATCCCAGAGCACTAAAAGGTCAGGACAACTGCATTATGGGACCTCCCTCCGTTACTTTACAATGGCCTTTAGAATCTAGATAGCACACAGTCGACTGAAAACTGTCAAATGTAGTCCCTACCTTCAAGAAGGTTAAGAAGGGAGATCCTGGTAATTACAAGCCTGTCAGTCTCACTTCTATGCCTGGTGAAACTATACAGAATGTTATTCTGGGAGTTACTGAAAAACTCTTGAGAGTTTCAAAGGCAGCCTTTGGGCGTAGCCAGCACAGGCTCATGAGCAACTTAATTTTCTTTTATTACAAGGATCAGCCATTTAGTTTAAAAAAACAGTAGCTGTGAGGTTTTTGATTTAGCAAAACTCTCTCTCCTATCTCTCACCGTAGCCTTCTGGACAAACTGTCCTGCACATGGCTAGGCATGTCCATAAAATATTGGGAGAAAACAAGGTGATGGGTCTGGCTAAGAGTGTAAGAGCAAGTGGAGTTACATCGGGCTGGTGGACAGTCACCAGTGGGTGTCCCAGGGCTCAGTGTTAGGGCTGGTGCTCTTTAATGTTTCTGCAAATGATCTGGACAGAGAAGTCAAATGTTCATTGAGTAACTTTGCTGATGTTATAAATGAAGAGGAGAGCTGTGGACTCCCTTGAGGATAAAGAGGCCTTATGGAGAGGTCTGTGTAGGCTACAGACCTGGGGAGTTACCAACCATATCAATTTCAGCAGGAGCAAGGGCAGCTTTGGGTGCCACATAGAGGCATCAGACATCAAGCTATTGAAGTATAACCAGAGGAGGCTCACCCACATGGAGAAAGGTCTCAAGGGCAAGACTAATGAGGAGAGGCGGAGGTCAGCTGGCTTGTTCAGCTTGGAGAAGGCTGAGGGGGGACTTCACAGCAGGGTACACCTTCCTCATGGGGGGCCGTGGAGGTGCTGATCTCCTCTCCCTGGGGATGAGTTGCAGGACACAACCAAGTGGAATGAGGCTGCACCGGGAAGCTCAGGTTGAGTTTTAGGAGCAGATTCTTCGCTTGGAGGATTAGTCTCTGGAACAGCCTCCCCAGGGAAGGGATCATGATTATCAAGCCTGTCAAGGAGCATACGGACCGTGCCTTCAGTGAAACTCCTAGTTTCACCTTGTCCTGCGGGGAGCTGGACTTGATGATCCTAATGGCTCTCTTCCAGCTCAAGATATTCTGTCATCCTATCATTCTGCCCTTCTGTTTGGGAAGCTCACAGCTCAGTGCCACTGCAAGAAAAGCTTGCGGGCAGCGATGGGTCCAAGGCTGGAGGAGGAAATCCCTCCCCAACCCCCAAAGAGACTCCCCGCACTTTCACCCTGAAAGATTTGGGGGTGGCTGTCTTGGTCTCTGCTTTGTCCTGTCCTCACAGCATCTCCTTGCAGATTTGCTAGTGTCCCTTGAGCTTCCTCCAGTGCTCCATAACATTTGCAGTTTCTGCCAATGCTGCCTGTATTGGATGAATAGAGGGGACAAAGGGAATCGTGGCTAGGGAGGTGAAGAGATGCCCCATTTCCAAATTTGCATGCCCACAGGAAGCTTACTGGACTATAATTTGCAAAGTTGTAACAGCTGCTTTAGGTCTTGTTTTTATGATGTCCCTCACCCGAATTTCTGGAGTGGCATGACTCAGCAAATACTGTCTCTTTTTTTTCTTGTGTATGTAAAAAAATAAAGCAAAATCAAGTTTCACCAGGGACTGAAATTTGTGCTAAAGTCAGTAACACCTCTAAATCTATTCCAGTTTTGTTACCGGCTTCAATTCCTAAAAATGTTTTTTAAAAGCTGTATAAAAAATACAGGATGATGCTGCCACTCAAATTACATTGGTGCTGGAAAAATACTATTAACACTTTTTTTTAAAGCAATTTTATTCTTCAGTTTAAAGTTTACCTTTTTTACTAGAAATTATATACAAAATCATAAGGATATTAATATCCTACATATCTAGTTATAATGTCAAAGTGCGTGATGGATTTATTGTCATGGAAGAGTCAGGTCAAAGCTAATCAGTTGATAAAACTGGTTTTGATTCATTGGCAGGAAGATGTTTCAGTAAGCTTTAATTAATCAGGAAGTCAATGAAGAGCTGCTAATTTACACACTTCATTTTTTTCAGTGCTTCTTTGATAACCTAAAGTTTACCTGTCATAGGCATCTAGGTATAAACAACATATAGTAAATTGCAGCATTAATTACAAAATTTTAGGGAACTTCACCAATAGGAGGCATATTCATCTTGTTTGTGTCTGTGTAATGTGGAAACACAACTAATTGAATGATTATGTGTAAATTAGTCATTACAATCTCAATCTGTATGTTGTGCATCCTGAGCTAAGATCAATATAAAAGGTAGAGGTCAAATCCAAAGCAGAACACAAGCTCCCCTAGTTTAGATACAGTGTCTTGGCGTACAGTCTAATCTCCCAGATTCATCACCTGGTGTTCACAGCAAGAATGATCTGCATCAGGACCTCAATACAAAAATCTGTGCATGGAAGAGGGAGCTGCCCAGAGCAGCCAGCAGGACGGTGCCAGGTCATCCCACCATGCTAAGCATCAACCCCTGGTGTCTAAAGTGGCTGTGCAGCCCAGGACCTTCCTCTCTGTGGGATGCAGACCACAGCAGTGGGGAAATGCCTTCGTTGAAAACATGACAGCAGGCCAGGAGCACCTGCACCCTTTCCTGGAACTGGAGACTGCCTAAGGATATCCAGCCTGTCAGTAGACCCACAGGGCTCAAGCCTGTTTTCCTGCACCTGAGGAGAATATCCTCCATCAGTCTTGAGGCTGCCTTGGTCCGGGGTACCTTCTGTGCTCCTGCTGGTGCTGCCAAGCAAGCGGCTCATGGAGAGCAGATGGGAGTGTTTGGGAGGAACAAAGGGAACCTCTGCAGGGAGGTGATGAATCCCACATGTCCTCCAGCTTAGAAAATCTGGTTTTAAACAGAGGGCTGCAAATAGGCACCACTGCTGTTTTTCAGCTGCCCCTTTTGGATTACAGCTATTGCAGCTACTGGCTTCAGAACATAAAGTTTGTATGTATAAAGAAATGCCTAGGGCTCTCACTGCTCAGATGAGTGCCTCAGGGACCTGAATTGACCTTCTTTTGCCATTTTTAATATGACCAATTATCGTTAGGTCTTATTAAATATATTCAGCACCCCATTCTCAGAGACTGAATTCTGTTTGCCAACTTAACTTGGTCCCTAAAACTTATTGTACCATTACTTGGAGAGAAAGGGGAATCATTTACAATTGCTTGTGAAAACAAAATTAAAATACCTTTTTATTTTTGGCTGATGCTGTCAAATTTTAGGAAATTTCAGTTATATTCCTTCTCAACCCATAAATACACATTTTCATAAATAAAATTTTCTTTTGAATGTTCCACTGATTTATTTTTCCCTGGAAAACTTGGAGAAATGGGTAAGACTGGTTCTGAAGTATGAAGATTACAGCCTAAAGTAGAACAAAACACCTAGTAGATAGAGATGAGATCAAATGTGAGGAAGGTAGTAAAGATCCTTTCAAGCTGTTGACATCTGATAGAAATGGAGATGAAATATTATCAAGGGTCAAGGTTGTGACATGTTTGTTTAACATACTGTTTGGTTTGGGGGTTTTTTGTTAAAAAAGATGCACACAAGAAATTGGAGAGAAGTTTCCAGTTGTAATAGAGTATAGAAAATTGGACCAGTATAAAATTATAAAATGTATCATTATAGTAATATAAAGTAGTAGCTGCTAGCAGAAAAGCTGCAAAGAAGGAAAGATGAGATGCAGAAAAAATACACATGCATCTTGTAGCATAGGAAATACAAAAATCTTTTAAGAGCCTCATGAGAGCAAAGGTTCAAAAGAATTTAGTAAGGTCATCCTGTGTGCAATAAAGTGTTTCAGTTCACAGTGTTACATTCTTTCTAAGAGTTAGAATAACAGAACTGTGAGGAAAGCTTGAATATTTTGTCAGAGCTGTCACTGGAGCAAAGAGCATCTGGCTGCAGGGGAGTGTTCTGAGAATGGCAGCACCAGGAACCTACAAACCTGGCACAGGATTACAGCCTAATACATAAAATCAGGATGATTATAACCCTTAACTTTGTGTGATCAAATAAAATGCAAACAATTTTTGCCATATTTGAGGCTTTAAAAAGGGGGCTATATTTGAGGTTTAAATGTTCCATATTAACGTTTAATTAAAACTCAAAATGTCTCTGCTGAAGCAATAAGGATCTCTGAAGGAATCAGGCCTGAGTTTTGTCAAGAAGCTTCTATTCACTAAAGACATGACAATGGAAGACTCAGCTCCATGCCTCACTGACATTTTTCAGTAAATAAATTGTGATAATAAAAACTAGTCCAGGTGCTAGAAAGACTAAATAAGTGAATGAATACAAAGTGGCTCTATTTGAATGGTTGTGGTCATTTTCCCAAACTACTCTACTGTAGCAATTCTTGTAGATGAGAATTTGTCTTGGTAGATGTGCACAAAAATAATTTTAAAATGCACTTTTAAAAGATACAACATTCCGCTATTCAGAAATCACTGTGAAGCAGTAAAAAAAACAAAACAAAACAAAACAAAACAAAAAAAAACCCAAAAAACCCCAAAACCCCAAACAACCCAAAACATAAAACAGTGAAGTACAGTCAAGTAGAGAAATCCTCAGTACCATCTTTGACTACTTTTACTATGGAAGTGTGAAGGAATGTAAGTGGATATTCCAACAGAGGAATCAGTACTGTAGAGCTAAATCTGTGTCATGGACTGTCCCCAAGCAATTGGTCCTTCTTCACACACATAAAAGAAAGTAAACATCCGCCCCTTGTATTTACTAGTCGTAAATTAGTTTTTTACATAAGCTTTTAAGCAACTGAGAAATAGGCTAATGTAAGACTACACAAATGCAATATATGCACCAAAGATGTGAATGTAGCTCAGACTGTATGTGTTATTTGTTTAAAATGGACTTATAGCACCACTTTCCTGATAAGACCAGTGAGGACATTTTAGAAGAGCTGGTGAAGAAAAAGAACTTACCCTGCATGCAAAGTAATACGTTTCCAGAAACTGAATGTGCTGATGGTAGTAGAGACAGCAAAGCTTGTATACATTTGATTAGAGGTTTTTTTGCAAACTAATTAGTTTGAAAATTAGTGTTTTTAAACAACATAAGGATCCTCAACTCTCAGTATTACAGTTGTGAAAAGCAAGTGTTGAGAGCCAAGACATGAAGAGGTTGGTCAGGTTCACCAGAGGAAGAGCATCAGATGGCAAAGACCAACAGCAGTGAGGGAAAATCTGCACAAAAGCTGCTGCTTGTGCCAATTTTCTAGAAAAGACAACTGAAATCCTTATGGTCATCAGCCTACTATGCCTTTTGGAAAAGTTCCCTCTTCCATTATTGTTGATACCCTTCCCTTGGTCTAAATTATGCAACTCTGGCTTTGCCACATTCATTCATACACTCTTCCAATGGCAAACCCATTATTAATCCTTAAGTTATTAAGCCATTTCTTCTTTAGGAAGTGAAAAATATCTTCTATTGGATTTTTAAACCTCTTCAAATTTTGCAGCTAAACTGTTAACTCTGAGGTATGACAGCTGAATTTTACTGTGGCCCCACAAGCTTCAGGATAGCAATTCCCAATTCTCTGGGGAGGAATGTCTGCCCAGTGACATTACCTGAGAGCACTGCCAGAACAAAAAGTGAGAGTGGCTTGTGCAAATGGATCCCTGCTTGTGAAATATCCCCTCTGCCCTTCAGGCCCTAAGTTCTGCTACAGTGAAGATTCACTGCCTGGCTGGAAACATGGGAATCCCACCAAATGAAATAAACTAGCTTTAGTGGAACAGTGAGGGCAACCTGAACGTGGGATCTTTAGCTAGTGTGAAGCATCCAGTGGCTCCATACTGAATTGTCTTTACTCAAAATTTGGCACATGATCTTTGTAACTTTCAAGAAAATATTACATGGAAAAGAGATCCAAAAAAAATAACAAAAAAATGTATAGACATGGAATAGCATAATAAACTAGAAGAGAGAAATTGCAAAAGAGGAAATCTGAATTCTGGATATTTTGCAAGTGGTGATTTCCCTTCCCCTCCCTGTTCTTTGCTCCCAACACACAGACTGAAACACCCTCCTTTTCACTTTACCCCAGAAGGAGAACAGATTTTGCAATACTTCCCTGCTGCAGTGAACTCTTACTGACACAAGGAATCCCACCCACAAAGATCTCACAGATACGAGGAAACTTGACACAAAAAAGGAGCAGGAGAGGCAAATGAATGGAGCTAAAAAATGTTTGGGGCCATTGAGCATCGTTGCTCTGAGTGCATGAATACCTCATTTACCTTCATTTCCCATGTTCAGCTTGTTTCTGAATGATTTTCTGAACAGGACATTGATGGCTATTTGGGCTCTACATCTCCATAGGTACCTTCATTGGTAAAGTGCCACTTGATATAGCTGATATGGTGAGAGACACTAAGCAATCTCTAGAATACATTTTAAAACCTTTAGAGATTTTGCCCCAAAGTCCTCACAAGACTCATCAAAAAGCCCAGAAGAACATCCCTTATTTCTTCTGATCACGGGGTCACAAGATGTAAAGTGACCAAAGATGTGCAGTGGCCACAAGACCTGATGAACTCGGTCATTTTGGTACAGAATTGATGGTACAGAATTTGAGAAAGCTATCCTGGTGAAAAACAAGCCCAAACCAAGTGAACTCATCAAAGAGGCTCTTGATTTTCTGTTAGCTGGTAACTGCTATCCATAAAAAGGGAAACAAACAAATGGATTGATCAGACTATGAACCTGCTAGACCCACAGAAATTTTTAGGAATATATCAGTATTTGTTGATAAAAACATTATTCACAAATGTGTATTGTTTTAAAACTGATTTTATGTAGGTAAACATTAAATTTGCAATATAATGCTATACATATTTGCTCCCATTTTGGAGCAATATGAAAACAATATGTTTTCCCAAGGGCACTCTGTTTAAGGAAGGGTTGTGTAATAAATAGCTATGATTTCCCCAAATTACTTCTCAAGAATTTTAGTAGTTAAATTTACTCAAAATTTGGCATTAAAAAGCAATGGAAAGGAAGAATTTCGTAGTTGAGGCTGTTTTGTTTCCTAATCATATAGTGAAGTGAAAGATTTTTTGTAGTTTTATGAAGGAAGTTGGAAACCATCACATGCTCTTCCCAGATGTATAATAACTCTCTCCTGCCAGACAGTCCTGGCAGTTCAGCTCATGAGAACCTACAGTGGGATTTCCTGTGGTTTAGAGGTTTGGTTTTCCCCAATAAGCTCTACAAAGCCCTTCCCAAATTCCCCGAATTCTACAAATAGATAAGACTAATGTGCTAATCTCATTATCCTGAGTCCTCCAAACATTTTTTATGTTTTCTGTATTTTACTGGCCTGAAAATATTGTCATAGCATCTTCCTTCAGAGTTTTTAACCACATCTATGGCCAGCTCTTGCTAGAAATATGTATGATATATACGTAGAATAGCAAAGTGGAATTTATCTCATTTTGGAAATCATGCCCCCTGATACTTCCATTCCTCTCTCATTTGGTTAAGGCTCTTGTAAAACAGAAGACTAAACCTTTGGAAAGCTGTTATCCAAAGCCAAGCTCTACCTTGTCCCTTTGCAGGTGGACACAGGCTGAGGGATGTGGGTGCATCCTGCTCAGGACAGAGCAGTGATGTGTCTGCTTCACACTATGGCAGCAGCACTGCTCAGGGCACTGGAGACCACAACCCTTCTGAAATTCCCTGATTTGGAAGTGTGAGGCCATTTCTTTCCAAATGAGAACCCCAGTTCACCTGGTTTCATGGATCTATCACTCTAAAATGTATGGCTATGTCCTTGGCTTTGCAGCTGGAGATGTACTTCAAGGTGCTCACACAGTAGGTGGTTGGGGTAGGAGTTCCTTCCCTGAATTAGAACAGACAACACAAAATAGCATTGCCCCAAAATAACCTCTCCTAGCTTTAATTCCTATCCCTTCAAATTAGAAATTTCCATAACATTTAAAAAAAATTGTTATTAAACTGATTTTGTTACATCTGCAAATAATTATGTTTTTAAAGCTGCAGGATTCAATTCTTGATTCCTCTGTTAGAGATACAGATGGTCTGTTTTTAATTTCTTTGTTACATCTAGTGCCTGACAGTGCCTGACATGAATCATATCCCTCACCACTTGCCATATAATTGTAAGGGGATACAGCACATCCTCATACATCTTTGTTGCATGATGCTTACATAACTTGTACTATTCACATGTAAAGAAAATCATGTCAGCAGCCAACACTGACAAGAACCAGTCTTACTGCATCAAAAACTTGATTCATCACTTTCAATTCTAAGAAAATTTCATTTCTTTTGCTGTAGTTTGTTCACTCCAAAGAGAGAAAAAACCAGTCCTTTAGAATGACTGTAAGTATCAGAAAAAAACAGAACAGTTGCTTACCCTACTTTGTTGCTCATAAAAGGATATATACTGATCCATTGAAATGAAACAGTGATAATTAGTAGCTGTGATCTACAGAAAGTCTAAGCCTTAAAGGATTAGTCTTGAAGTTCTTACACACGTAACATACATTAGGGGAAAGAGCACACAGGTTGCATCTACAAAGCAATAGCCTGGAGGATCATGGAGGCCTGAAAAGCTCCATTTAATTCAGATTACATACAAACCTCAGCTGCACTCAGAGCAGGAGGTACTGGTGCTCTTTGTTGATGAAGTCATGTCCACTTCACTGTGTTTGCTGTTTCCAAAAGGCTGGATGACACATGTGGGAGGTCCAAAGCACCGCGGGCAGCTCTTGCAGCACAGTCTACAACGCCATACCTGCTCATCCTGACCTCCCAAGAGCACCCTATTTTCCTCTGACACTTTGAACCACAAACCTTTGCTCACTAGGACTCATTTTCAAGGGGAATAAGAGGTGAAAAGTACTTCTGACCACTGTCTGACATCTCTCCCAGGAGCAGATGCTGGCAATGGATTTAAATTCCCATAGACAATGACCAAAGCTGGCTTGCTCTTTTTTAAAATATTAAAGCACTTTGACTACTTTTTTTTTATTTTTATTTTTTAATTTAATTTTTTTTAAATCATTTGGGCTTTTAGAGTAAAGATACTGCCTCAGGACCAGGTAATGAGAGCCCCTGACTACAAGTATAACATTGTTTCAGAAGACTGGCCTATGATTTGCTTTGTAAAACTCTGAAGGGAAGTGTGGCGTTTTCTTCCTTGGAGTAATTTCTTTTACTTTGCTTTAAACTATGCCCAAGCAAAGAAACTCCTGCAACAGGATGCTGAAAGCTTCAGGGACAGAGCTTCGTTATTCATTCTGATAACTTACGGTAAATAATTAACATATTTTAATGGTTTAAAAAGAATGCAGTAGCATCAGTTTTCATTCATCTGTAATAATAAAGGAGGAGGAGGAGGAGTGAGCTGACAGGAGGATATGAGATAGTATGAATTAGTTAATAAATAATGCCCACAGTGTTAGTCATCAGTTTTGCCTTGTGCATCTCAACATCCCATGTGCTGCACATTGCAGTCTTACAAGCATTTTGAAATGGGCTTATTTTATGTGGAAGAAAAATCATGGATTGTATTTAAGTAGATATTCAAAGAACTCATTTCAGAAGGGAATTAAACAGAAGGAAATAAATCTAAATATTATTTTCTCTCACAGTTCTTTTTTCCCCCTATTTTTATTTAATGTGATATAATTCATAAATATTTGATGGACTATGACCCAGTAAATGTCATTTTCTTGGCTCTGAAGGGAATTTTGGGAGTTGATCAAAATGATATACAGTCTCTCTGGAACAAGTAAGACAAGTACTGTATATCTGAAGGCCAGGTCTGTCAAAATAAATCGCAAAGCTACAATTGTATTCCAGGATTAAAAGGGGCAAGTTGTTGGGAAAATCTAGGTTAAAATTTTAGCAATGCTGTTACACTAGTAAATTTTCTCTGACTTTTCTTTAGCTCTTCACTTGCTGATACTGCCAAAGCAATAACTTCTGTAAACTATAAAGGTGTACCCAACATGAAAATTACTTGAAGTGACTGTGGCACTTTTCATGGTTGTTTTCAAACTTCCTCCTGCCTAAGAAACAAATTTGTTTTCTCTGACCTCATTTTTGTGCTGACTGTAAACCAGGACAAATCTTCCTCCATGTCTCCACTGCCTTCCGTGGATCTCACTCAAAAGGTGAGAATCAGCTCTGAGCTGAAATAGGAAATAGACACAAACTGCACTTACTTTATCAAGTCCTCTGTGATTTTTGTTGGGCTGAGAAGCAAGCACTGAATAGCAGCAGCTGGAATTGAGAGGCTGGTGCAGGCTGTTTCCAGAGTTTTGTGGTGAAACGCTCCACCTCTCTATAAATTTTGGAAAGGCAACAGAGGAGGATGCAAGAAGATGTGTTTATTACCTGTTTTGTCACTTTCTTGTGTTTACTTGTGAGTTTATCCCCTCCTCTCCCAAGACATGCATAAGTCCTGAAGCATGGGACAAGCAGATTACTTGAGCAACAGGCAACTGGGCAGCCTTTCCAAACAGAAATTCTTTTATTTCAGGGGAAATAGTTTTGCCTCAAAATTTTCAGTTTACAAAATAACAAAGCACTGATGAAGCTTTTTCCCATACAGCTCCCTCACTAAGACAAACAATATGAGAATTCAGTAAAAGCAAAAGAAGAGTAATAATGTCAAAAATATCAGCTCCTACATACTTAAATATAATTTTTCTTTGATGGCTTTCTTTTGGTTTCAGTCTATGAGAAGTGACAGTAATTAGCAAAGAAATAGATTTATTTTCAAGTACTTTATCTGGCTCCTTAAAACAAGAAATTATCCCTACAAATGTGGAATTACTACAAAAATTTTTGATTCATGTTTCCTGGAAACTGGGGATGATGCTCTGATACAATTGGAAATGCTGGTTCTTGGATTTGTTTCTACAAATGGGTTCTCAAACCATTTGTCCTGACATACTTGGAGAGGTGAATTTAACACTTTCACCCTGAATAGCTGAATCTATATCTGTCCACTCCTTCTTACAGGTATTCTTTAATTGCTATACTACTATCTTATTGAGGAATGAATAAAAAAGGGGAAAAAATAAAATAGAGGAGGAGATTCAAGAATACTTCCTCTTTGCAAGCACAAAAAAAAAAAAAGAAAGAAAAAAAAAAGAAGAAAATCACTGCCTTCAGCAGATTTTGTAGCAGAGCTGCCTGGGTTTGGGCCTGTGGGTAGTTCAACAGGAAAGAAGCCAAATTTGGGATGTGGCTGTGATGAGGTGCCAGCCACCTCAGCCCTGTCAAGATGCAAGGCAGTTCTGGACATGCTCAGTGGAACTACAAATGCTGAGTGGGTTGGCTCTTAAAAATACAGGTTAGAGTTATGGTGCTTAAATTTTGCTGAAAACCCATTTTGGAGCCAAAAAGCTTTCTGGGAGTGGCAGGGAAGGAGAAGAAAGGAAGATTTAATCCTCATTTTCCATAGCTTTTGGTTAGCCAAAGACTCTACTATCAAATTTATTGGTTGTTTTGCTTGGCATTATAAAACAATACCAGTTGGATTGGTACACTCCTGCCAACTTCTTCATGAATAGGCGATGACATGAGTTGATTTGGAAAGTTTTGTATTAAAGGAAGGTGATTTTTCAAAACTAATTTCCTTGTGATCTTGTCCCAGCCATTGGGACAAGACAAAGGCCATTTCCATCCACTCTCATGCCTTTGGCAGCAGGCAGAGAGATCATTATTTCAAAAGAGTTTAGCAAGCTCCAGAAGCTGTTTTGTTCAGTCATTAAACTTCAGGAGAAAATTGTTATCCCTGGAAGCACAGAGACAGACAGCTGTAACTTGATTAGTGAGAATGTCATTAGTATTGATTAAGTGCACAATATTTTTGAATTGTCTTTTTAGCTTTTGTACAGCAGGACCATATATAAGAGTGCACTTTGTGATACTGGAACCTGGTAAAGAGAGCCATCATTTTTGGTAGCCTTTGGCAGGCATTCCATGCTCATCACTCACTGCTGTCCTAAGGACACCAAAAAATCCCACATACTTACATCACCTGGAAGTCCCCCGTGGCAGGTTTTGTTCCTTTTGTAAGCTGAACTCTGAGTTTTGGGTGGCGTTATCGGGTAGGACAGAGCAGTTGCAGCCCCCTTGCATAGCTCTGATGACACCAGCCAAGCTTTGCCTCTGCTGCCAGCATCAGTAATGCAGCACAAAGAATGAGTCTTTTCACCACCTCCTCACACAAAGTAGAAGAATGAAAACAATAGAAGGACCCCTAAAATCCCATCTCTTATGGGAAGGATATGTTAGTGCAAGCCATATGGAAGGCTGCCATGATCCACCCTGCTAGTGGAGACCTCTCAGTCCAGGCACAGGGTGTGTACAGGGAATCCTGGGGCAAGGCGTGACAGAGGCAGGATGACTTCACAAAACACCACAGAAACCCTGGACTGCCTTGGAAATTATAAGGCAAGGCAAGGAGACAACACAGCCCCAGTGAAGAGAGAGATGTGATGGGAATGCAGAATGCACACAAAACTTCTCCAGAGGACACCAGTTATGTAATGAAAAAAAATACTGCTGTGGGGGAGGTGGGCTGGGATGGAAGAGATATACAAGACCTAAATGACAGATGATAACCTCTGACCTAAGAGAGGTTTAGGTCACAGAAGTCAGTGAATGAACTAAATAATGCACAAATGAGCTAACTTCAGCAGAGGTTGTTTCACATGTATATTATAAAATTGCCTTAGGTATGTCCATGAAAGATTTATGAATTACTCTGTACCTGAAAGGGGATAATGGTGTTAGGGGTAACTGTGAAGCAGAAATTATGCTGTGGATTCATATCCCCAGCATATTTCATGCATTGGCTTTATCGGAGCTTTATGTGCAAGGCAGTCCTGTTATCTTGTTATCAGGATCATCTGACACTTGGGTGTCAGAGCATGTAAGATTTTTATTTCTTTTTAAGGCCAAAGCTATGGTTGGAGGGTGTGCTGTGCTACTAGAAGAAATTATATGAGGAGAATGGAAGAACAGACAAGCTGAAGCTAATGCATATCTGACAGAGAGGCACTGTAAAGAGCCATATGTGAGCTGTTCATCTCTATTTAAGAAGAAGTAGTTCAAGAGAAAGGGGATTTATCCCAAACTTGCAAGCAAATATAGTGCTTAGCTAAGAGAGAGATATTCACCTTTTACTGTTTTTTGCTCTTCTCTGGCAGGATGGGAATCATCAGGAGAAGAAAGTAAATTTTTTTTGGTGAAGTTGTGAAGTTTGTTCAAGCACGATCATGGGAAAATAGAGAAGGACTTACAGGGGACTGTAAACACTGTCCTGGTTAGTAACCAGGAATGAGTGTAAATAAGAGGACTTGAGGAGCCTCTCAGAACAAGGGAAAGAGCAGCAGAACTTCCAGTGTCTCAACTCTGTGGCAGGCATGCCAGCAGAGCAAGTAGCTTCTTCAGTGTCATATGAGGACACTACAATTACTGCTTTTTGAAGAGACACTGGAACAAAATTTCTAGTTCAGACATGCTTCCATGCTGTATACTCAAGACTGAAGGTATTCTTTAGTTTAATTATATAAATTGTTTTGTAAAACAGAACGTGAGAAGTGGTGTACAAATGACTGACAGAACAGAGTATGAATGACCATGTTGTTTTGATGGATTAAATGAAAAGGAAAGTTTATTTTGGACAAAACTTTGGGAAGACCTATCACTCAGTTGCAGGCAAATAAAGATGTGACTGCATCTTATTTCAGTACTCTTTTATAAACCAGTCAAAAGATTACAGCCTTAATCCAGATACTAAGAAAATTATCTCTACGATTCCTACTCTTAACTAAATGTTTAGAGGTCCTCAGGTCAGCACTATGGAGTGTGATGGAGGAACATACATTATTGTGTCATGGACTATTTTCAGATAGCACATAGTAATTTTGCCTTGTGAATTGTCCTGAGCACAGGAGAAATATTTGTATGAGTTGCTAAAGTTCTATTGCAGAATATTGAATCTTATAGATGCTTTATTTTCATTGAAGTATTTTAGGAAAGACCAGAAATGTCAAGATTTCATTTCCCTGGGTGCTCCTCTTCAATCATAATAGGTCATATTCATCGCAAGCTTGGAAGTTGCACTGCTTATAATTTCAATTTTGGAATTAGGAAAGGTTCTAGTTCCAGCATTTTAGAAACAGAATTTAAAGAGCGGAGGAGTTAATAAAAATAACATTTTGGGCTGTCCCAAACCTCCCCCAAGAGAGAATGATTGTAGGAAAAGTCTAGGTCCATTTTTAGATGAATCATAAATTACACACTCTATCTAGTAGTTAAAGAGGGAGAAATGCAGAAAAATGTAACCTTTTGACCCTTCCTTCCCCAAACAGCTAAAGTTCTCAAGAAAACATGAACTACTATAAATATTAGTCACTTCCCTTAGAGCTTAATTTGTTGCTTGAAATCCTGTTACAGCCTTGCTCTTGGTGCATGAAAGAGAGTATATGCCACTTTGAGATTAGGACTTAAGGAACGTATTCATAGTATGGAAGGCAATCTTTGCTAGAGAAGGTTGCACTCAGAAGTAGGAGAGATGGCTTAATTTTTAATTTGGATATTGTCCCAAGAAATAGAGTGGCAAGTTAGTACCAGTAATGAAGTGCAAAGAAAGAATAAATCCTCTTAAAACCTCATGGTTTTATTCTGAATTCATAAAAGGAGTTTGGTGGGAAAAGAGGGAAGGGGGAGACTATCAGTGGTGATGTAGGAGTATTTTAAATCAGACTGAACCATGCAGCACACTTCACATTTACAGCTGAGACAAAGCCTCAAATTAGAATTAATGTTGCTCTTAATGACTGTTCTCACATTTATGTAAAAATTGAAAAGAAAATTCCCATCGGGCAGATGAGGGTCCAAGCTCTGGATGAGGTCCCTGATAATTTGATTGTGATGCTGGCAGCTGAAAACATGCCATAGGCATGCCCAGACAAATGGGAAAAGATTTCCCCTGTACAGGTGGCACTGGCAGAAGAGCAGCAGTCTGAATTATTGACATTTTGGAGGGCATTTCTCAGAGCACTTGAACTGGCAGCATGTAAATTGTATTTTTATGAACTACAAATCTTATTAATAGGGAGGGACTTGTCTTGACACAGGTCTTGTAGTGTTTCTTAAAATAAAGGTAGCCATGTAACACATGCCAGACCATAAACATACACATATTTCATCCAGATGATTTTATAGCTTAAAAATACATAATCATCCTTAACATTCTGTGTTGTGTGTGGCACTTGCAAACACCCAGATCCTTCTTTTCTCAATGAACTGATCCCTGTGCTTCAAAAGCACAGCAGGTCACCTCATTAACTGAAGTGTCAAATTTCTTGGAAGCAATATAGTCATACTCTCAGAGAAATAGATTCTGTCAACCTTCTGTCAATTAACTATGTCCCACGTAATTTAAGATGTTTTAAATATGCTTGGAAAGAAACAATTGGGGAAAATATTTAATAAATGGGCATTCAACACAAATAAAGCAGAAAGCTACTCGTGTGCATTTATTATTGTTTGGAATAAATTAACTTGCCAAAGGAGTTGGCAAAGAATTTAAGTAATATTTATCTTTAGGGAGTAATGCATAATAAAGCTGGTCCACATTTTTAATTGGAAATGCTCAAATATAAACTTCTCATAATATTTAGTTCTAACTTTATGTTGTTGAGACTAAGATGCAGGTTGATTTGCATCTCAATCTCAGCAAAAGATGTATAGAAACATGAACCTGACAGTAGTTACTGAAAATACTTGGATTTCGAATATTGTTGAAGATCAAAATGATGATTCATGTCTTTGTCTTTGGCTAAAAATGATGATTATAAAGGCCTTTTGATTCAATGGTTAGTAGAAACGAGCCCATTATTCTGCATATCACTTTCTGGGGATATTTCAGGGGACAAGCTTCATGTTCCTTCTTCCATGAAGAAGTTTCTTTCAAGTATTTTGAATACTTTGTTCAAGTATTAAAATACCAGATGCATAGATACCTGATTTCTGAATACAACATGTTTGTTCTAATCCTAAGACTGATCCATAAAGAGGTAGAAATAGTACTTAAATGTTTCAGAGGAAGAATCCTGAAGCCATTTTCAGCTGATGAATAACAGCACATAGATTAGAAATCTCTTCAGAAACACTTCCATTCCAATGGGTTTAAGTTGCAGGAGCAGACATGGACACAAAACATGGGAAACGAAGGAGTTAACTTCATACCTCTTCACTAGCCACAAAACACTCAAATCTGAACCCAAAAATAGATTCCAATTCTCAATTTCCGAAATTCAAAGTAGATGGCTTAGTTCAGGTACGTTGGTAACAGCAATAGTGTTCTTACATTGTCCTATTTGAGGAGGTTTATATTATTCAGCCCTTTTTACATGGTGTGTCTCTCCTTTCAGCCAGGCACACCTGGAGGCTTGCAGCTAGACAGCCAGCTTGAGGTGAGTGCTGTGCTGCGTGCAACAAGCAGGGCAATGTGTCACCTACACAACTGCACTCTCTGGAGAACACCCCTGCAGTTCTTGGTTTAATGCACGTAGTATTCAGATTTAATGCATTTATTTTTAACTCACAGAATTCAAATTATCTTACAAAACCTATTTTCAAGAAATTTCATACATTTTAACAGACCAGTTTAAGTAAATGGGATGATTTGGCTGGCAGAATTAAATTCATTAATCAGGATTGCAGATAAGGAGGGTGGTGGTGAAAGATCATTACGGTAAAAGGTACAGAACAGATTTTAACTTACTAGTTTATTTAAAAATATCAACTTCAACTAGGACATAAACAATTAGTCAAGAAGTAGTGTTACCAAAGGTTAACAAACCTAGCCAGGTATTAGCAGATTAATAAAAGGTCTGTGGTGTCCCCTGATCAAACCCCTGCAGCAAGATGGAACACCAAGTTAGCCTGTACACTCAACTTTACCCTACCCCTTATTGTAGAAATAACAATAAAAAGGAAAATACATAATGTAGTAAAACCAGGGCCACCACAGACTAAAAACACAGTGTAGAGCTGAACCACACTCTGAGCATTCAGCTCGCTCCTTTAAACTGGTGGCTTATGGTCACACCAGGACATTAAAGTAAATAAAAGGGAATCTATAGAATAAGCAAAAGCAGCCAAAGTATTCTAGATTTTCCAGTGGTCAAAAGCTTAGAATTATCAGAGCATAAAAAGGCTAGGAAGGCAATTTTCACTTTCTCTGGTCTGATGTAGAAACAAGTACAAATTCATATAGAACTTACTACTGATTTTTTTTTTTCTCTGCATACTTGTCTGCAGCAGTTTTCAGAGCTATTCATTCTAAATATGCGGACAGACCTTCCACTTTCTCTGGTAAAGAGAGATAAGGTTGTCCACTCCCATTGCCCACCCTTTCAAAGGAATGCCTTCACCATCTCTTTTCACCTCAGAGACAGCCTGGAACCAGATACCTGGCATGAGATAACTTATGGCTGCTTGAATAGAATTTTATAGTTCTCCTAGTCTACATATCTGCTTTCTTTAGGGCCCTCAATCTGTTTCAGAGGACAATTAAATAACATATTCTGACAAATCTGTAACGTACTCTGGTCTGATGACAAGGGTAATGTTTTTCCCAGTTCTGTCAAAAGGAAACAAATTCAAGTCCCAGAGACAGGACTAATAACTGTTCCTAAGCCTAGAGCAGAAATTTGATTTATCTAAAAACCTATTGGCCAGCTGGCCCATCCATTGCCCTTCTCTCTGCCTGCCATTCCTAACAGACAGAGTGCTTTTGCTTTTTCCTCCCCAGTCCAGACAAAGCCCTCGGAGGTTGCAGGACTGCATGCTGCTGCTCTGAGAGCAGATGGAAGGACTTAGAGTCAGAACATACACGCTTGCAACTGACTACACTGGAAATAGCATTGTGACACAGCATTATATGTGCTTGCACATGCATACCCTGTTTGAACACAATCTGTCTAGAAATGAAATGAGTATAAATGGGAAAATGCATTGGAAGTCTAGACACATACGTATTTGTCTGGCTCCAAATTTTTGTGAATTTATTAGCAAAGGGTTGAAAAAAAGTTTTCCACTACAAATTGTCTGCAACAAAAAAAAAGTTTTTAAAATGTCAAATAATTTCTCTTTAACTGACTCTTTCAGGAACTAGTTTCAATCCTCTTTTTCCACATGGAAGGAGAAAGGGAAATGGAGGTTAGGGGATGCTCCAGACATTGTCACTGGCAATGAGGCCTGGCAGGATACATCCCAGACATCCTGGCCCCAGTGCAGCCAACAGAGCATCCTTGCCCAGAAAACAGATACAAAATGTTTTATTTCAGTGGTGAGAGACTGAAGGCTTGAGCACCCAAAGCACTTCTCCACTTCAGCCCATGCCTTTGCATATGGTGGGAGACCATGCTTACAATTCCCATGCTTTACAATTCCCATGCTTTACCATTCCCATGCTTACATCTGTGCTCTAGCATGCACAACTGAAGGTGCCACCAGAGTCACCAAGTTCAGACCCCAACAGATAGCTGTGCAAAGACAAAGGTCACTGACAAGACACTCAACTCTGGGAACCATCAAAAACATACCCAATACGGTTGTAGAGAGTATGTGGAATACTTCAACCCTACCCATGGACTTTGAATTTTGTATCAGTTCACAAAGAAAGCCACAAAATCTTGGACATCTGCAAGAGTAGAGATAAATGGCTAGATGGAATGTGCCTTATCAGAGCTGTGCTAATGGCCTAATTCCATATGACGGAAAAAGGGGAAAGAAGTGGAAACAACCCCCAAATTCAGTAATCTTACTCTTTTGTATCTGGTAAATTCTTAGGAATTTAGAACAAATCTGGCAGCTGCTCTAAACATGCTAAACAAATAAAGCAGTGGAGGTTGTAAGGTGTCTCAGCAGCATCATTACAAACAGGAATATATCCCTTCCACTGCCTACAGAAGCAGCCCTGCTAATTTTACATCTCTTAATGGTGGAGTCTCTTCTTCCTCTCTGGAGAAACGTGTGAAGGGAATTTCTCATAAAACCAAGAGGGATAATCTCTGCCTATCTTCTTGCCTGCAGAGCTTTCACACACATTTATCTTGAAATGAGAGATGAAAATTTATCCCCCTAACAACTGTACCAGGAAGTTTTAGTACTACTAGCTGGAAAACAAATGAATAAAATGACAGAAAACCTCCTTGTTTTGAGTAATTGATTTAACAGATTTAATTTGCAAGTACTTCTGTATTTTGAGGTAAATTACTAGTGTCAGCACAGGTCTGCAAATAAACTAGTTACCCTTCCTATATATACATGATGAGAATCAAAGTTAAGAGAGTAATTTATATAGTTTTCTTTGTTTTCTTTCATTTAGTTAATATCTAACTAAGATACAGATGCAAAAATCTTACTACACATTCACTTAACAATTATTTCCTTGTTCCTGTTGTACATGTTTTGATATTCATTTATTGGTTACAAAGGACAACATTAAAAGTGTACCCATTTGCATTCTGCTTGTCATGCTATCTATGGTAAAGCTATTGTGTAGAGGTTCATTTCCTCCTAATTGTGCATTGAAGTAGCTCTGGGGGTTATAAGAAAACAAACTGCATCCAATTATTAGTGCATCAGAATTAATGTTCCAGACTAAAGTAAACTTTTCATGCCTCAGATATCGTTTACAATTCTCTCTAAGAGAGATGTATGGAAACGTCTGTCTGTTTGAATGCTTTTCCATTTCACTCTGAAAATCACAATGAACAAATGGAACTTCACCTGGGAAACAAATGAAACTGCTAAGAAGGTTAAATGAGCACGTGGTTGATTTAGTATTAAAGTGGCTGCTGATACAGATTAAGAAACACAATGAACTTAATGCCCAGCTTGGGAATCTTGCCTGAAGTTTAGTCTAGCCCAGACTAGGAGAGAACTTTTCTACTGTGAACATTTTCTTCTACTTTTTAACCTAGTGAAGAATTCTCTCCCTCTAATGAAGGTGGGATAATGAGCAGGAAGCTGTGAGCAGTGGAAGAAGCAAGGTGAAAAAGAAGGAACTGACAAAAATTCACACAGGTTTCTCACCTTTCAGACAAGACAGTGGGAGAAAATGCTTGCATCTAACATGTAAAATGTTCTGTGCATTTCTCTTTTGTGAGGACACAAAAACCCCCTTAACATAAGCAGAGCCCTGATGGGAAGCAGAACATGAGAAGCACTATGCAGTCAAGTCAATGCTTGCCACTGACTGCTTTAGTTTCAGAGAAGTAAAAGTCCACTTGTTACTGGAATGACCAAAAAAACATGGGAAACCTGCATTATATTGTGTTAATGGCATATTCAGTACATTATATATAGCCTCCTGGAGTAATCCTGCTTTGAAAGAATCAAAATACTTAATTGTAAAATAGACTCCAGAGCAGATTCTGTAAAGTTATTAATGTGCTATGAACAGCATGGAAGAAAAAAAAAAAAAAAGGAGTCAACTATTAATTTTATTTTAATGCTTGTTTGTTTTATTTTTTTGCTTAAGAGCCTGACTCATGTTTTTATGATGTGAGTCTGGTCCAGCATGTTGCTTTGCAAGTAAGTAGCAGAGGTGGACAGACCACATAGTTTTATTTGGGAGGGAAACCAAAGCATGGGTCTCCGGATAGAAACAGAAAAATATAAACTACAATCAAAAATGGTAGCAGCAGGATCCTGAGAGAGTAAAAAATGAATTTATTGGTATGTTCCCAGATTTTTTTACTTCCTAAAGAACAAATGTAGAATCCAAATGTTCAGGTCTTGGCCCTAGTCAGTGTTTCTTCTACTCCATACTATGTTCTTATTCTGTAGGTGTATGTGTGAAGTATTTAAGTAGATAGCATAAGCTACATTTCATGTGATCATTACACAGCTCCCTGTACGCCATGTGGGTAAAACCAGTCATTTCACAGTAACATCCAGTGAAACTGAAACAATCCATCACCCAAGCAAATCAACAGAAAACACTTAGAGCTGGATGATTTGACCACCCAGAGCAGACCAGGCTGCAGACAAGCTCCAAGCAATCAACCAGGCCCTTGAAAGCCCTCCCATGTGGGTTTTCCATGTACCCTCCCAAAGTACAGACATCCTGGCAGGCTTGCACACACTCTGAAGACATGATTGTCCTATTCCCATCCTATCAGTGGTGTGTGTGCCCCCTTGCTATACTGCACCATTTTGTTATTTCTACCCACTCTGTAAACTTCAATATCCCACCCCACATTCCAAAATTAGGTAACTGAGGAAACTCTGTCTCATGTAATGGGGAAGCATATAAGTGATAATCCCACTCTGAAGGCTGAATTTATATATCTTACATGGGGTACGGAGAGGTACCTCTACATTCTCCCACTACCCTGGTGGATGTGCAGCAGCATCCTGATGAAAATTTTATTTTCATCCCTGTTGTGACAGAATTACGTTCCTTCAGTCTTTCCTATTGAACTTGCTATCTATTCTGTCTAGAAAAGGAATTTGAATCGACCCAAGATCAGAAAGAATCACTATATCACAATTGTAAAGGAATTAATTTAAAGAGAAAAACAGTCGAATTCACAGCAAGAGGAGATATTAATAGTGGCTTACAGTCAGGCATTCCATAGCCTGGAGGCCTGCCTAGCCCTCCTGGAAAAATGGTCCCTCATCATCAGAGTTCTTCAGTGCCTAGGTCTCTGGAAAGAGTGTTTGGGAGAGGTATAAAGCATAATTTATGCAGAAAACACTGAACTTTGCTGTAAAGATTGTAGGTGAGGTATTCACAAATACCCACCAACTAAAACGTGTAGGATAGGTGGAATTTGTCAGCACTCCCTGTCAGCCCAAGAGAGTTTGCAGGTGGTTTTGGCTGAGACCATCGGATATTATCCATCATGACCTCTACACTTTTTTAGAGGCAGAGCTTTTCAGAATTCTGTTCTCCATGAGTTTACCCAAGCAACAACAGCCATGAAATCCTATCTTGACTCCTGACTGGTGGCTGTGCTCCATGCTCAGCCTAGGCAAATTATCTGTGATATTCATTGCATTGCACACTCATGAAATGATCTAGATGAGGCTGAGAAAAATATCTGGGGCTTTCTGAGTCTGCGCATGGACCATGGTGCTTCTCAAAAGCTGTAATCTTTAATGCACTTTCAAAGTATCATGGTTGCTGGGCAGTATTTTCAGAATCTACTTTGGCCCTGGTCACCATGGTGGCAGGGGGATGATAAAGCCTTTTGCATAGCCTACAAACACACGGTTATCAAATGCTGCCTTGTTTAGCCTATAGATATTTGGACAAACTGAAATTTTCTAGGGTAGGCTCCAGGATAAGAACCTGGATAAACACAGCAGTTCTCTGTCTCTAATGAGCCAGCGGACATCAGCATTGGAGATTATGGAACTGCCCTGCTGGTGCCAAGCACACTGTAGAAGGTTCATGCCCAATCTTGTACTGCATTTAATGTTTTGATGAATGATCAGTCACAAGGGAAAGAAGAAACATTGTGCTGCCCTTCCACTGACAAATGCTAACATAGTATTTCAGAAATAAGTAGCAGTAACAACGTATCCACCCAGATACACCAAAGCAGAAACCACTCCTGACTGGACTTGGGAGTTCAGCCCTTTCTTCCAGACTCTGACACAACAGAAACATTTTTTATGTCTGATGATACTCTGCATGTGTGCTGTATTTGTGGTCAGTGAGGCATTCAGTGGGGGTAGTCTTCTCCTTGTAACTTTCAGTAAGACTTTGGCCTATTTTTAAATCACTCAGTCAGGAAAACTTTTGGCTCAGATTAAAACTAAAATGAAGTTTGCTGCTTTACATCAGCAGGCAGGTAGACTTCCCCTTTAGAGTGTCAAAATGGAGCTCTCCAAGAGAGTCTTGATGATTGTCTTCAAAGACAAATGTCAGTGCTTACAGACCTGCACACAGCAGGGATGCTGCCATCAGTTTTCAGATGCCTGGGTGACACCTTGACGTTTACCTAGCTGCTAGCAAAATCAACTCTAGTCAATTAAACAGAGAACCAGAAAAAGTGCCCAGGAAGTGGAACTTGCTACCCAGGCAATTGAATATTCTGGTACAAATCTGTGTGGAATGAAGATTACCATCTCAGATAACCCCCAGATCTATAGCTAATGGAGAGTTATGTGCAATACACACACAGTCTGGATGTAGGTACTGTGTACTGAAGTTTAGTGATATGGGGTCTCTGCAACTGTCATTGATGCTAGGCAAAAGTCCTGAGCGTGTTTTATTTATTCATAACACTGAGAAAAACAAATCCCAAAGAATTTAACACTGTGCTCTACTTATTCTGTTCTTGTCCAGATCTCATAAAGCCCAGAGCTCACTGGCCGTATCTACAGCCATGAGGAACTACCAGGGCATATAAGGAAAATCTAAGAATGCAAAATTATCTGGCTAAATTAAAGGACTAAGCCCTGAGCCAGGAGGAAAAAGACAGATAACAACCAAACAGAAGCCAGATACAATGAACTTAGACCAAATACAAGATTTCCTTTGTCAAGGACAATCAGCTGTACCTGTTCAAGGTGGAGTGCAGTAGTCTAGGGAACAGTCTAGAAAAAAGGGATCTAGAATATGAGTGCAAAAATAGACGTGAGTTAATGGTGTCATGGTCTTGTGAAAAAGGTAAACAGTGTCTCTATGAACAGGAACAATGTTACTTGCCATTAGTAAAACTCTGCACTAAACTGTTAAATATTTTGTCTGTGTTGGAGAAATCCAGGGAATTTCCTTCCTTCTTCTCATTCTCCCCCTTTTCAAATCACTTTGAAGCAAGTGAAGAAAATTCAAAGAAAAATAGAAAGACTAGAACATAAAAGTATCTAGAAATATTACCTCTGTAGAGAAATTGAAAGTGGCAACAGTATTCACTCTCGACAGGAGAGTACTAAGTCTTCAGATACGGAAAAGCCAGCAGGAGAGGAATAATCTGCTTTTCATATTGGCTTTAGATAGAATCAGGTGTCACAAACTTCCTTCAATATTGGACCATGTTTCCTGCTGAATCTGAAGATGTGCTGAGGGGAGGAGGATGCCCATATTAAGAGCAGGCTGGGCAGTAGTTTTAGGGAGCAGCATGAGTACATGATATGGGTGATGATCTCTGGAAAAATCACACTTTATTTTCTGTGATTTCCATATATATATTTCCACCTCATTGGCATATGTCTGAAATCCTGCTAGAACTAATACCTGACTCTTTATTCACACTTGTAGCATCTCTCTGCTCAGCAGTGATTTTTTACCATTTTTTGACACTCAGTTAACTAATTAATTGAATTCTTAGTGTTAACTTTTCCTGGTAGTGCATATTATGTGGCACTTCAAGTCACACACATTAAAAAATCTCTGGTATATAGTGCCCATACTCTTACATCAGTTTACTGTTTGGTTCCTAAGACAGTGTACTCAGTTCTACAGACTAGATTATTTTTTAATCCTTCAGCAATCAGAACTTTTTCTTCCTCATGAGAGTGTAAGACTTTTTCCCTCTACAGTGCTTAGAAAGTAGCTGGTGTAGATTGTGGCCCTAATCCACCGGGGATTTGTCAACTGCCTTTTGAGAGGTAAAAAGTGTTTAAAAATGGTAGGAACATCCTGAATACTGAAATGTGAGAAAAGCAATAGCATCTCAGGCTCTCTCATTCAAATGTAGAGAACAATTCTTAACCCACAACTTCTATAACATTCTCTGCAAAATCACCAGAGAGGAAATAAACCTGCTGTGTTGCTTGGGCACTTAGAAGATCAGGTTTCAATCTGAGTTTCGTAAGGCAGAGAGGAAGGACTGAGAAGTCCTGAGAGGCAGAGAGAGATGTGTTCTCCCCCTCTGTCTCTCTGTCTATGCTACAACCCCCTCCACCCATTGGAAATGGGCAGCTGTGTACAGCCAAGTACAGAATGAGCTGCACAGATTTCTGCTATTCCCCAGGAAGAAATCAGTGTCCCCTTGCTCTGGGATTTTCTCTGCAAGTCCTGCAGAAAAATGGAGTCTTTCTGTTGCTTAGGAGATAATAATAAAAAGGAAACTACCCAGAGCTCCAAGTAACAATTTTATTAACCATATTGCAGTTGCTCATAATCGCTACTATTCTGACTGGCTGCTGCCAATTTCCAAAAATTAAACTGTTCACTTGTAAACTAATAAAACTGCAGTTTGCCCTTACACAGATTAACTGATAGATGTAAATCTCACATGGATCAGCCTCCAGTGCAAGAAACTCATTGCATATCAGATACAGGGACTCAATTTGCAGGTCCTCATGTTTCAGTGCCCACTCTATGGCTTTCATAAAAATTACACTATTTTTTCAAGAGTGCTGTGTGCTATTACAAGTCTATTTCAAGTAAACTTTTTGCACTGAGAAAGAGTAGAATGACTAATTTATGTCAAAATCCTCAGGAGTGACAGCAAGGCTCTCAGAATCTGCTTATGGATAACCTCCAGACATGATGCATGAGTTAGGCTATATCATGCAATCTGATATGTTTAAAACAAGGACAATACCATAAGTTATTGCCGAAGTGGATTTTTGGGGATCCTTTTATTAGCAATATGAAGTTCTGAGACTACAAAGCTCACAGCAGTATGCATATCTAGACTGAAATTTTGCAATAGAAATCACACAGCACCCCAGGTAAATCGGTTCCTATCTTAACTAAAGGGCAGAACCGTCTTTTTGTTTGCTAAAAAAAATTGGCATTTTAAGCTGTGCAGCAACAAAGTTGAAAGTTTTTGCTATTATGTTTCTTCATTTATTCTCTCTAGTTTTTAAAATACCAACAGGTTTGTCCACCTTTCTTTGCACTTGCATTCTGATTTGTTAAATTTTTTTTAGATTTTCTAACAAGAGGCAGGTAGCATTTTGCGCAAACCCGACATATCCCCCTGTTAACAGTGCTGCTCATTTGGTTAAAAATAATAGCGCTTCAACTGAAGAGGAAGTGTTCTCAAAAAACGCCCACAGGTCTCTGAAAACAGCATTTATTCTTACTTAGTGTGCCTGATTCTGATATTATCTTGATTGAAAAGGACAGACACAGCAAGCCACAGAAAAGCTTTTTAAATCATCTATCTTCACTTTACAAGTAGGCTCAGAATAAGAATCATCACTGTTACATCACCAGTACTTTCTCTGACCTCTTCACCCAGCAGGAGTTTCTCGTTACTTCCTTGCACCTCCAGCAAAATGTCCATGAAAAATGAGCAGGTATCAATGCCTTTCTCAAAACCAACTTTTGACACACATTTGACAGTACAGGAGTCTTGATTGACATGGGAAATGCAACCCCAAGCTGGTTTCACTAAGTGCTAAATGGGACAAAGGGAGTTTTTGACAAAGCCTTGGAGGAATGGAGCAGAGATGACCAAGGTCACTTTGTCTGAGTCATTGCACAATCCTTTCATGGTAGCTACTTCAAATATATCCTTAATGTAACAGGAGAACATCAGACATCTGACACTCTGATAAACAGACCTCACCACATCCTGATTTGCATCCAGACTCTAGAGTTAAGTTCTGTTCATTCCTTTTAGCTGCGGTTTCTTCATACAGTTCTTGGAGGAAAGAAAAGAATTGTTAAATTGACATGATATTTTGCAAGAGAAGTCCCCAAATTACAAGAAGTTGAGCAACATTTTGGCAAAGATTTTGGCATTTTCTTTCCTTCTTTCATGCATTTATCTTTGTCCAAAGTAGATCTTCTCCATGACTCTCCTGTTGGCATAAATGACTGTTTGCTGAAGGAGTTGTCACCTACTGTTAATCCATCCTGAACTTTGCAGCTTCCTTTTTGTTTCTGTA
>VXBI01000691.1:283454-299597 GCA_013397375.1 Toxostoma redivivum
AGTTTTTTCCCTCTTTTTTTTCCTCAAGACATGTCATGGTTTCTCTATCCCTCCAAAGGCTTTAGAAATCTTTTTTATTATGATTACTGATTACTGATTTCTGATTTATTATGATTACTTTTATTCTTCTTAGCGTGTCTCCTTAGACTTTTACAGTAAATTTCTGTGTTAATGAAAAGACAAGCAAGCATGGACAAAAACCTACAAATTAAAACCACAAAACTCATTTCCAGTTTTTCCATTTCCAGTAGATTTTTTGCATTATTGGTAGTTTTGAGAGTGCAAAGGGTGATTTCCTTATCTGTTATCCTTTGAGAATTACATCAGTGAATAGCAATCTGAATTTCTCAGAAATTCTGTGGGAGAAGTGCAGATGGAAGCAGGAATAGGAGTATCACAGTTATCCTGGACTTGTTCAGTACAAGCTGAAATGTTTTCATTCATGGGGTGAATCCATGCCACAGACAATGGAGATCATTAAGTGACACCTGAGTATAAAGAATATAAAGAACAGACCTACACACAGAACTATTTTTCAGCATGTTTGGGCAGCGTGAGTAATGGCCACTGTTGAAAACACAGCTTATGAGAAAACAACACCATCACTTTTCCAAAGCAGCCGACTAGCTCTCTTTATTTCCAGCAAGAAAGGAGCAAAATATTATTTGAAACAGAAAACAAGCTGAAAGCCTATGTAACCAGATTTGTAGAAATGAGGCAGAACTCCTTATTTTGAGAATAACATTAAATGAAGTACTAACTTCCTCAAGAACTTTGTGCTTGCAGCCCTTGCAGCTTGCAGCCCCACACATACTTTTGAACATGTCTGTCTCCAGTGACATATCAGGAGTATGGGTAGCAATTCTCAGAAATATATTGACATTTTAACTGTTTGGCTTGTTATCTAATACGTTCAGCAAAAAAATTACCAGGCAGACCAGGACTGGGTTTTATTGTATCAGACAGATGTTTTAACCAAACAATTCAGTTAAGATAAGATCAAAAACAATTTATACTTTATACACTTCTTATGCCTACCTTTATGCAGTATATCTACCTTTATGTAGATATACTGAAATATCAACTCTCTTGACTGTTTTTGATATAATGTAAAAACCTTTAATTATGTATTTCTTTGGACTGCAATTTATTTGTGAGGGATTATAGATGGTACAGCTATCATTCATTGTATTTATTATTCTCTCAAGCCTTTATGGCAACTTTTAAAAATGAGACTGTGTAATGAGTAAACAATTCCATGTGCTCTTCTTATTTCAATTCATAATTTAACTGAACTATGTATAAAATGTTATTTTCTTAAAAAAAATGGAACTGCTTTTGTTGTTTATAGAATTTTCCATGAATGCAACACAAATGAGCATTTGTAATAGTGATAGAGTAATAGCAGTAAAATCAAAATCACATGCTTTGATCTTACTCAAACAGTAAGTTTCACAATTAAAGAAAAAGAGAGAAAAGGAAAATAATCATGGAAATACTACAGTTTTATACCTATTTGCATCACTAAGGAACTTCTTATTCTGAGCTTTGTCTATTTTTTTATCAAACAGTACCCTATTAGCATCGTAGAGATTCTCAGTAGTCCTCAATTTCAGAAGCTTGTAGTACAGAATAGCTTGGATGACAGGATGACCTCAATTAAGCCAAGTTCCATGGCTATTTAACCTTTCATCTTCTTGAAACCCAGTGTCTTCTATGCAATGCCTAGAGATATCACTAGGGATTTACCCCAGATAAAAGTTCCTAGCAACATGTGCTGCATAGCACCTCATAGCCAAGAACTCCATGACATACAGCCTACACCCTGAAGAGTTAAAAGCCCAGGCATTGGTAGTATTGAATGCGGATAAGAGCCCTCCTGGAAGTACCACCATGACAGGGGTGGGCTAAATGGGAATCAAGGAAACCTTGTGATCTGGACTCTAGCAGTCCTTACTCACTCATTTGTTTTCCACAGTTAGGGCTACAGATTACATGATAGTCCCTCAGGGAGCAATCAGATGCTCAAGGCTTCCTAATGCACAGAAGTTGCACTCAATCTGCTCATAAGTCATAAGTGGTGCCCCAGTGAGCACTCTTTGGCACTGGCTACAGGTATTTGTATGCTCACACATGTGTTCTGCCATGTATGGAGCTGTAGAGTCTGAGCTGTAAGGCAACAGGACTGAACAGCTACAGAAGAATCCAGGAATCCATGAAATATCCTAATTTATGCCTAGGGTAGTGTTCAGCCAACAGGAGACTCTACATAAAAAGACTTTCTTACATAGGCCATAAGTATCCTCCTGCAGCACCTGAGAGTTTGCTGTGTTTGCTGAAAGAAAATGACACTGTGTTATCTGTCTCTTGGATCTACTCATCAATAGTCATTAATATTTATATAAAGTGCTTTAACCTACCATCAAGTAAATTAATCACAAAATCACAAACCACTTTACTGCAGGGCATTTTTAGTCTTCAGTGCAGGGATGAGAAGGGCAATGTTTCTGGGAAGTGTCACTCGGGTTCACCCTCATTTCTCCTTCCAGATGCTAGCTTCCATCTCTTAGTACACTGTCACTCAATAGAAAATGTGACTATCCACTTATCCTAACCTTAGTTCTGACATAATGCCATGAAGTCACCTTTTTGAAGCTCAGCATCTCTCATCTAACAAAAGCAGCCCTCATAACCAGTGCTTCTGTTCAAACATACGTGGAAATAAATTAAAGGGAACAGACTCTCAAGGAGAAGAAAATTCATAGCAGGAAAAGGTGAGTGAGCTCACTGCTTTCTCACATGCTGAGTTCTTTTTTTAACTCTACTGTTTGAATCTCACGTGTTCTACCTTTGTTTCTTGTCAATTATTTGAAGTAAGATATCCAGAGAAATTACCCAGCCTGCGTAGTATGTTACCTGCTTAGGGGTTTGGTTAGGTTTTTGTTTGTCTATGTTTTTTTTGTTTGTTTACTTTTTTGTTGGAGTTTTTGTTTGGTTGATTGATTGAATTTTTGCTATACTTCTCTACATTTTGTTGCTATGTGTGCTTAAAATTTTGTGGAAACCTTTAGCTGAAAAATTGCGTATGTTTGCTGTTAGAGTGAAAGACTACTTCCTTCCTTCTGTGTCACACCCTCAGAGCAGTATTTGCACTAGCCAGAAGTATCACCACATCACGCCTCCTCCCTTTTCATGTTTTTTCCAAATTGATGGGTTGAAAATGCCATCAGTGAGGGCAGTATTGTCAGAGGTACAGAGTGGGAAGAGATGGTCATTAACAGGTACACACAGATGAGCCCTGATTTCTCGTATCCTTGCAGCTTCACCTGTACACCTTCAATACACAACAAGAATTCATAAGGTCTTGTCTGCTCACATTTTTACAAAGGACAAGAGGCCATGGACACAAGTGGTAACAAAAGAAATTCCAACCAGACATAAGGAAAAAGCATTTCACAATAAGAGTGGTTCAGTGCTGGTACTGGCTGCCCACAGAAGATGCAGAAACTCTCTTCCTTGAGGTTAAAATTACTGTAAAAGGCCCTACCCAAATGGACAGAAATGACTGAAGCAGGCCTTGCTCTTGAACTATAGGTTGAACTGGGAATCCTCCTTTCCCACCTGAATTACTGTTGATCCCTATGGTTTCAGAAACAGTCTATGCTGGTGGATTGCAGAAATAAAGCCAGAGTGCAAGCCAGTCTCTAAGAATAGGGCAAGTATGTTCAAGACTTGATGCCTGCTACTGTAGGAAGGATGGGAGGTAATATTGAAAAGAGACTCTGGACTGGCAAGAGATAGGGGTGGGGGAAGATGAAGGGAGAGAAGGGTAAAGCAAATAATCTTATGACTTTGCCTAATTGGGGTATCAAACCCAACATAAGGGAAGCAAGGCAGGAACTATCAAGCACACTAATTACATATAAACTGATACCATCTCAAGACCTCTAGACCTCTAGACATGAATGAGAGATTGGTGTTTTTGTCATAAAGTTAAGAATGAAAAGGCCAACTACCAATCACAGAGAAAACTTTGGAAGCATAGCAAGACAACATCTTTTTACCTAAAGTTTAGGATAAACACATAATTGTAGAGTATGGTTTTTTTTTTTTAAAAAAAGAGGTTGAATTTCAAGTAAAAGTTCAAACGTGTGGGGGAAAAAAAGCAAACACAAAAAATTTAAGGACATATAAGAATTTTTTTGCAACCACATTTTTTGGTAAGGAAAAATTCAGAAGAGAAAAAAACAGCAGTGAAGACAATGAAGGAGAGTGTGTAGAATGCTTTGAGTACAAAGACTGTCAGAGTAAGGAAGTTGATATAAACAAGAACATAGAATTACAGAATCACAGAATGATTTGGACTCTAAGGAACCTTAAAGATAATTTAATTCCAACATCCCTACCATGGGCAGGGAGTCTTATACTACATCATGTTACTCAGGGCTCCATATAATCTGGCCTTGTATGCTTGCCCAAGGATGGGTCATTCACAGCTTCTCTAGACATAAGTGCCTCACCACTCGCACAATAATGAATTTTTTTCTAGTATCCAATCTAAATCTACACTCTTTCAAGCCATTAAGATGAGTGACAAAGAGGGAAAAACTCATCTTAGATCAGGAATACAAGAGGCTATTTTTATGGACTACATGCTTGAATTGGGTTGGGCAGGATTGATATCATCCCAGGGCACAATTTATGTCTGGGTGAGGTTCCAGATGATTTGAAAAGAGAAAGTTAATTTGAAAAATGGGATGAGAGCAGCTAGGACACTGGACTAGCCATAAATAACATAATTCTTTTGGAAAATGCTACAATAAAAAGCATCTCTATTATAAGCATCCCAAGGAGAACACAGAAATAAATAACAAGTAGTGCAGATTTGTCAAAAGCACCACCAAAAAATTTTAAAATCTTGTTTTTATCCATAACAAAAATAACAGTTTTTGACAAAAGGAAACACACATACGGTAACTCAGGGAGGATCTGTATGAGCTGTCTACATTAGTAAAAATGTTTAGATTTAGAATCTGTTGGGTAAAGGCTAGTTTGAATTGAAAAGCCCCAAGTGTATTTATAATGGATTTACTGTCACACTGTGTAGTTATGTATGAGGGAGTATTTCAAGAGTGTGGGTCTGGGATTTAGGACTAACCAATGTTTCCATTATTTGAGTATTGAGGATTCACATTTGACAGCAGTTCCTGACAAATGGATTTTTGAGATTAAGTTACAAAATACTATGCAGTAATACACTAGAAAAAATTGGTTGCAGATTTTCGGACAGGGTATTTGCTCTTAACACTGGGCATAAACTGTGCCCAAAGCAGAAAAAGCTTCCAACTTACTGCCATATTCATATGAAGCTTCATATTAGAGGCAGAGGGGATAATCTTTTCACTTCATGGACTGCAGCGAGTTCCCAGCTGTTTTCCAGGAGACATGTAGATGAAGTGGAGAGTGCAGAGAAGAGCTACGAGCGGTCAGAGGTCTGGAGAATATAGAGAATAATTCCTGTGAGGAAAGAACTGTATTTGTTTGTTCTTACAAAAGAACAAGACTATGGGGAGACATAATAGCTTTTGAAAATGCAAAAGAATATTGCAAAAGGGGAGGTAAAAATTTCTACTGCGGATAGAGCAAAAATATAGTGGTTTTAAACAATAAGCTGAAACATTTGAGATAGACATGGAGACTAATTTTGTAATGGCGAAGATATTTAGGAACAGGTTATCTCAGGAGTTTGCCAAATAACTCTGTCAGCAGCTATAGGACAAAGTCAGTAATGCTTTATGACTATGCGAAGAATGGTTTAGAAATAGTTGGTCCTGGCTTGGAACAGAAAGGTGACCTCTTTAAATCTTCTTCATCCCTCTTTTCGTATCTTTGCTTTCTCTTACTCTATGAGAATCATACAATGATACAACTGACAAATATCTCTGACAGACCCTTTGATTTGTACGACAGAAAACAGCAGAGAAAAAAAGCACCATGATAATTTTTTTTTTAATCAGAGCCTCTAAAAATGAAATGCAAAAGTTTCTATTTGCTTACAATATTGGGATATCTTTTAAGGAATGATCTCTCCTTGAGTGATTCCTCAAACCCTTGCTAATCATGAGACATCTCATAGGACACAAGGCAAACCCTAAATTTATGAACAGGTATCAGATTTTGTACAGAGGACACAGTTCACCCTCTTTACTGTATTTCAGGTATCAGAAAAGAGATCTGGACCACTTGTCCTTGTACATGACACTTCATTTCTCTGAATGTTTTTTTACCCCATTTATTTACAGTGGTAATAATACTCAATATCTCCAAACTCTGTGCCATGAGCTGAAAGGTGGAAATATATCTCTCACCTCTGATGAGAAGAAAGAAGACAGTGGTTAGTAGTCATGTAGTCTTTGGTTTGAAAAAACAGTAGAACTCTAGTCACCTTCCTGCTGTTGTAGAAGGTTATTCTTTAAGCATTGTTATGATGCCAAAAGGGTAATGTTAAAAATTAATAGCTTCAAATTTAAAGCTAAGCACAATGGTGAACAAAGAATGTCTTTAATGAGTCCACTTAACTTCTCTACCATATAAAAATATCTTTTGTGCCTCTGCTGAGCTACTAAAACTGTAATTTAAAATCAGATACCCAGCTGCTTGCTGGGTTTTATTTAACGCCAGTATCATGGTTTTTCCTGAGCCCATTTGTGTGCATACACATAAGCATGTCTTGCAAACACTTGCAGTATCATTGTAAATGTAAAAAAATGATGTTTAGATGCAGCATAGATAAAATCATAGTTTTGATAAAAGTAAGTGATAATAAGTATTTGTTAGCACAAAAACCATTGTCAGCCCTGCAAACACTTTCTGGGTCAGTAATTCACTGCTACAAACTGTGGTCTGTGGTTTTTGTTGAACTTTTTTAATTGTGCAAAGGCCTTATTTTGCAGGCAAGAGAAATTAGGGTCATTCAGTTTCCTTCTGACAATTTTTAAAGTGTAAGGCAATTCAGCTGAGATTTTAGACCAAAAAAAAAAAAAAAAAAAAAAAAAAAAAATCAATGCCATAGAAACAAAGCCTATTGTTTTAACAGTGGGGTTCTGTGGGTTTGCCCTGTTGCAGTGGAGTCATTGTTGGCAACACTAAATTGGTGATTTCAATCCCTTCCCTAGCAAGAATTTTAATTAGAAAATTTGAATTACTATTAGTTTTAGTAGGAGCTGGTTAGAGACTTATGGACAGAGGAGCTCTATCTTTGTCCTGGCCTTCCTCTGCAACAGCAGACATCTGCAGAGAGAGAAAAACCTGTTCCTGTTGGGAGAATGAGCAAAGACAAATAGTAAATCATAGTACCCACTTCTTCCTGCAGCCTGCAGCACACCTATTGAAAACCTGAGAGGAAAGGTGATTCCCCTAAGGGGAATCCCCAAAGGGGAATCCTGTTGAACCCAAACAGAAATCCTCATGGACACCAAGGAAAAAAGGTTGAACTTTAAAAACAAACAGATATTACCATACTTTACTTATTTGTTTGGATTTTTTGTTTGGTTTATATTTATGTTTTTTGGTTGTTTGGTTGGCTTTGGGTTTTGCTGTTGGGTTTGTTGTTTTGGGGTCGGGTTTTTTTTGTTCTGTTTTGTGCATAATTTTTTTAGTATGTGTGTTGTTTTTCGTTTGGTATTTGTTTGGTTTGTTCATGGAAGTTTTTAGTTGATTGAGATAATTGTGGGAAAGACCATGTGGGTTCAAGGAATTTCCAATTAGCTGGAGATGATACCTCTGAGGAAAACTTAAATATTATAGAAATTAACTTATTTTTTCAAATTTTCCTTAGAAGAAAATAAAATAAAGAATACCTACATCATTTTTGACTTGTATATGATCACTCCTTTTGAAGACCTGTTCCTAGATGAGCAGGCAGATGAAGATTTGCTGGGAGTAGGAGGAATTTAAAGAAAAATTCGGTTATCTTCTTAGTAGGACCATAGCAGGGTAATGTAGCTTTTACTCTTAGGTATTACTCTAAGCCCTAGAGCTATCCCTACCAATCTAGCTCTCTCCCTGCACGAAACACAATCCACTGCTATTCCGGGAGAAGGGTTCAGCTCTTCTAGTAGCTTAAGTCTAGAGGTCCTCCTCCAGACCACAACGCATTAAACAAGGTAATGTTAATGTGTTTGTCTTATATGAAAATTCTGGTGAGTTCCAATTGTAATGCCAAGATGCCAGGAAACTTCTCATAGCAATGTGTTGCAAACAGCCACCAGTCTCATCCAATGAAACTGCCCTGGTGGTGATGGGCTCCACTCTCAAGGGAGGGTCTGCTAATTTGAACATTTCTGATGCGATTTGGTGCTGCAAACACAGGAGGCAGAGCACTTTATTTTTTATCCCTTCCTTTCCAAGACTATGACCAGTGCTTGAAGAGGGCACGCAGCCTTTTTAAGCTACATTTTGTAATGTGACATTGTTAATCTTCAAAGTAAACCTTGCTAAACACTGCATCAGCTGCTCTGAAAAAATGTTTATTTCTGGGGTTCAAATACTTTGCATGTGTTATGTTTACAGACACAAAGTGTATCAAGACCAAAGCAGAAGGAGGCAGACGATGCTCCACAAATCATCTTCATGTATAGAAATGCTTTGCTCCACAAATCATCTTCATGTATAGAAATGCTTTGCTCTTCTAAAGTTTCTCCCTTCTGAGTATCTCAGACCATTTTATAAACAAGCATTAACATAACTTCAACTCACCTCCTGGGTTGGTTATGCACTCACATTAGGCTGGGTAAGTACATAGCTAGAAGAAATAAAATGTTCTACAATACTGCCTAAGTATATGCATTAGAGATGGAAACACTCTGCTAAGCAGAGGCTGGTAAGCCACTCAGTTTGCTGCCTTGCTCTGAAAGCATGTACCTTCAAATGTGGCACAGTTTCTCATCTCAGCCTACCCTGATTTTCCACAGCTCTGTCAGTAACAGTTCCATTCTGTCACTGAGTGGTATCTTCAAAAACCCTTTTATTTTTTTTTTGTTTGTTTTGCAGATTCCTACTAAAACACTTTGTATTAGAAGTCAGTTACTGCTCAAGTATAGCTTTTCTGTTTTGTCAGAAGCTAGACTCCCTGTCGCTGCCCACCGCTGTCCAACACCTGGTCCCCCGGCTAGCCCACGCGGTGGGCTGGGCGGCAGGTGTGGCTCGTCTTCGGGATTCCCAGAATCCCTAAGTCCAAGTAAGGCTGATGCCTTCGTGACCGGCGACGCGACAGTGAAGAGTAAAGGGCTGGGAGAGACCTTTGGCTGCGTCCAGGGATAAGGTTTATTTAGGGAACAACAGGGGAAGATGATAACCAAAGGGAGGGAGACAACCAAAAGCAAAAGGAACAGTTGAGCACGAACTTAAATAGGGGCCCTCCCCCCAGGGGAGGGTACAAGCGGCAACCAATTGGGAGAGCTTAGGGGAGGTGCATAAGGTGGGGTGATTACACAGCAAACCAATAGGGTACACGGTGGGAGGGGTACAATTCGAACAAACCAATGATAACCGGGGAAACACAGAACTTTCTGGAATAGAGGGCGTGGCCACCGGAGACTGACAACTTGGATGGGATGGGCTTAGGGGATTGGCAGGGAAGGTTCGGGAAGGATGGGAGGGGCTTAAGGGAGTAAACAAGGTTTGTGGCGGGAAAAAGGGACCTGGAGCGGACCAACTGGGAGAGTAACATAGGGGGATAACCGGGAAAAACCATCTTGACAAAGAATATATAAATAAGTATAACATAGTAAAAGTAACAAAACCACAACAACTCCCCATGCTTTGTCACTGAGCTGCCCTTGAAGAAAATGGTTTTGTGACCAGCTGATCAGGTTATTTCTCCATTATCATATCAATTCCAATGTCATGGATAAATAAATGAAAGATCAAAGAAAGAGCTGTTTCAGAACAAAAAGGGGAAGTGTAGTTTTCTATTTGAGTAGTGATTTATTAATTGGAAAGATTATCAATGGGCACCTTGAACTTCAGCCTA
This sequence comes from Toxostoma redivivum, assembly GCA_013397375.1. Taxonomy (NCBI): domain Eukaryota; kingdom Metazoa; phylum Chordata; class Aves; order Passeriformes; family Mimidae; genus Toxostoma; species Toxostoma redivivum. The sequence continues at coordinate 293,488 of VXBI01000691.1, forward strand.
CTGCTGACGTTTTCCCACATCTGTTAATTATGATAAGACAGTGCACAGCTATCTTTGCATAGTATTTTTCTCAATAATGAGAAACCTGTCATGAACTGCGGATCTGAATATCTAAGCTGTTTCACACTCTGTGAGTTACTGTATCCTGCTTAACACAGCAAACCAAATTCATCTGGAAGTTATCTGGTGTTCATAGGGAAAGCATTTTTGTTAGGTTTCTTGGCAGGTGTTAAAGATCAGTTCTAAAAAATGAAGAAGTTTGACTTATCTGATCATTGTGCTGTATGTGGAAGATGCTGTTTAATGTACAGACTACGGAGTTTGGTCCATATAAACCTTATAAACATTAAAATTAGTCGGTTATATGCTATGTCTTTAACTAGCTCAATGAGAACTAGATACTATCTAGTTCTGTTACTTAATTCTTTGTAAAGAAGGGCAATTTGAAATATATCTGGTGAAAGGATATTACTGTGATATGAAAAGATTAACAACATGTCATAAGACACTTCTGTTATTATACAAAAAATACTCCCCTGTATTTTCACATCTTCCCTGGGTCTTAGAAAGAGCTTCTCTCCACATCAGGTTTCTGTGAGCTGGGCAAGGCAATCATTCTGGCTGCCTTGCATAAACATTCTGTCTATCAGCTGCAATGAGACAGCAGATAGTGACCTGTAGGAAAGCTAATGGTCATTTTAATTTTCTTTCTTAATAGCAAGGATGTTAAGAAAATTAGCAGGATGCAAAATGAACAAAAATGGGTTTCTGCTAGAAAAGCGTCATGGAAGGTTTTGTTCTAGGAAATCATTATTTTCCGTCATCCCAACCATCAATCTGAATTCCCTTTGTTTTGGAAACATCAGTTTTAAGTACCCTGGAAAAAATTCTTGGCAATAACATTATTAAGAACACATTAGCTAACAGTAATATCAGCTCTTCTGATTTTACAAAAGAAAAAGTAAAAGGCAAAATAAAAACCAAAAGAGTTTCCGTTTGAAACAGATATCTCCCAGCCACTGAAGTAAAATCACTTGGAACTGCAATGGTAACAGATTTTTGTTGTAGGAATTGCAAACACAATTATTTTTTGTTTCACTTAAGAACACCATGTGCTAAAGCAACAGAAGTTTTTATGTCAATGATGATAAATCTTTTTTCAATCCCATAGCAAAACACAGAAACATTCTGTTTCATGATTTCGACCACAGGGGCACAAAGGCTAACAGATTTTTCCCACAAACAGCTCTTGGAAGAAAATATTAATCTCTGCTGATAAATCAGAGTGTTTTGATGATTAGCATATCACTTTCAGACTGACCTCCTTCTACTTGGTTTTCTGGCTTGCTGCTGCACAGGACTTTTTTTCTTGTGAGATAACTAGATATGTGTCTGGCTAGTGAAAAGAACTGACTGTCAGGCAAATAATATTATGTTGAAATTATCATATTGAAGATCATATCTTGCACTTTTTGTGCTGTTTTTTCATCCATGAATCACTCCTCAGATTCCTTTTTTATTTAAGAAGAAGAAATTGCCTGATGACAATATGAGATGTGCAGTGCTGAGTCCATATGATATCTGCTGAGCGGGAAACTCTTGCACAGATTAAGGAGTGACTGTACCAAGGGATTCAGTGTCAGGTAAGAAAAAGTACTTGGGTGAGGGGGTGGCAAAAAAACACGTGGTTTTGTGATCATCCTGAAAAAATTACCTGGTCAAAAAAGAGTGAAGTTACTCAAATACCCACATTTGTCTCCTAGGCTGTTTTCAGAGTGACTCTCCCTTCCTGGTGACTCTGTGCTTCTGGCAGACTTTCAGGCATAGACAGGCTAAACACATATTTGATCTTTGCACCCACTGAATAAGAGTGACAGGATCTCCTGAACTTATATGGACTCAGGAATACCCAGTGGTGATCAGGAATGTTCCCCAGCATTACAGATGAAATCTGAGTAAACATCATTCGGAACCACAAAATCTCAGCTAATTTAAGCTATATCCTTTTTTGACTGCCCAAATGGAAAGGAAAGTTTCAGATTTTCTTTTTCTTAAAATAACCTCTTCCTCCTTTTTCTAAACCTTCCTTCACTCATCTCATCTCCTCTTGCTCTCAGACTACATGGCATAATGTTTACACTTCACCCAGCCACGCAAATTATCTATTTTCTTTTGAACTCACTTGCCTTATGTTTCCTCCTTATTTTGCAATGTTAATCACTGTGGGCAGAAGTTCATGCCACCACCAGCCAGACCATTTCTTTTGCCACCTGGGATAATTTTAGTGCATTATTCTGAAATGGCTGAAGTCCAGAATGACTCACAAAATATCCTATAATAGACTTGTTCTAGAAGGACTGTAATCAAAATTTTCTGATAAACAAATAGCATATTGAGTTAACTTCATGGACATATTAAATTTATTTTTAAAATAGTGCTTCAACAGTCATACAATTAGAAATAGATGATGTATAGGTATTTTTCATTGCCCAGCCTCACAGGAATATTTATAAAGTTTTACACAGATAGCTTGTGTAGGGATGATAATTTGATGTCTGTACCTTCAAGAAGATACAAATGCTTTCAAAATGAAGTGGTGTGATTCTGATGTAACATGATGCAATGTTTCTGAAAGTCATACCTTGCAATGTCAATCTCCTAGTGGGTTTCTCCCTTCACCCTCCTGAGGAAAATTCACTCCCTGCTCTTCGTGCAAAACTTGGACAGAATCTAAAAAAACATTTCATAATGGATATTGTAAGGTAGAGGGGACTTAAGGTTTGTTCAGAAAAAGGACATTCTGGCCATGTTCTGCACAGAGGACAGATATTTTGTTTCTCTTGGGCTTAGGATACCTCACTCACAGCTGGGTATGCTGGTGTCCTGGACCCTTTCCTCAGCATGGATGTCTTGCTTAATTGCTGCATGGAAATCATTCTCTTAATTGAATTTGCATGTGACAAAAAAGGTGGTGATTAGGGTCATTACTCTAATGAGACTCTAAGAAAATTTGGTTTAATTTAGTGTATTAGTGCACATTATGCCTTCCCAAGCCTTAATCAGCTCTGGCTAGACCTACAACCAGCTAGGTCCCTATGTCACCGTGTCCAGGAAATTTATCTTTCTTTAGGATGAGGTGTATTACCTAGGAAAGGAGTGCCCTGGCTTTTGGGACTCAGAGAATATCTTTGCTGACTGTGTGGTATACACTGTGTGACTGTATAAAATAACCTTGAACTTTTATAAAAGTTGTGCAAGGGTTTAAGACACAAATATGTGTAAAGGATATCTCTAATGTCCAGAGACTTTTCATATAAAATCTTGTATTTATTGCGGGTAAGACTCCTTTCCATAATTTTACTACATGTGACTGCGCTTGCTTGTTGTTACCACTGCAACCCCTTCCCAGAGAACACTGGAAGACACACTATGCCAGCTGCACACAATAAAAGCATCTTCCTAATATGCAGTCCTGGTGGCATTTTAAAATAAATTCACTTCTACTTGCTTGGAAAAGCCAATATGCCTTTTGAGAAGACAGAAGGGAAAAATATTCATCTGGACTTTGTGCTGCGCTGATCGTATACAAAGGAGGGAGTGATCTGGTGACACAGTGGTGTGCTTCTCACAGGCTGTGTTTCAGCTGATGTTGAGCAGAGCTCTCAGTCCACTGGGACTGCATGGCAGGCAGCTGGCTTTCCACACCATTCAGGGAAGGGTGGCACTTGCTCCTGGGGACCTGGCGCAGTCACATTGCAGGAGATGACAGCCAGCTTGCACGGTCTACCAGCCTCATTGCCTCAGGGACAAATTAAAGTGGTACATGGGACAGCAGCAGATAAGAAGGGCTGAAAGTCATGGCTGTTCTGTACTGTAGTTCCCTCTTTTGGAGGGTGAAATTAAATATATGCACAACAACATTTGTGTTAAATGGGGTTGTTGTTTATATCATATGCAATAGGCAGAGTCATCTAAGGAATAGAGCCTACATGTATCAATGTTTCTATGAAACACCCAATATATTCAACTCCAAGCATTCATAAAATAATTTCATTTAAAAAACCAATAGTACATTTAAGGACTGTCATATAGTGAACTTTTATTCTGAACTTTTGGAGTGCACATAGTTTAAGCTCTCCATCTTGTAACAGCAAGAGCTGGAACCACTTAAACAAACAAACCTAGATTCTCTCATGATCACCTGACTACAGATGTGTATTAAGAAAAATCCTAACTAAAGTATATCTTAAGCTTAGAGCCCTCCATTAATCAAAGCAGACTACCCTGTCATAGTGTCTATATATATAGTAGATCACCCTGCCAAACTTGCACTCTAAACACTTCTTGCAAAATACAATGTACTATAAGCAAGGCCTTCTCAGGGCTGTTTCTTCTCTCTTCTTGTTATTAGAGGAGAACGTTTTAGTTCAAGTTTGAAAATAAATTAGTGATTCTACTGTTCCCTCCTCTGTATGCTAGGACTCACTGGAGGGCAAAAGAGAGAAGTTTTATAACAGCTTAAAGAGTCTGAGCAGCAACAGAATAAAGAGCAACAAAATCTGCATGCAAAAGGCTAATCTTCTATTTGATTTATCTATTTAAAGATTATATCAACCTCTTTGAATTTCTAAAAGTTAGGGGGTGGTGAAAGTTTCAAACCTAATTTTCTTCAGTGTGATAAACTTTACAAGGACAGCCCCAAAGAAGTCAATTAACACATATGACACCTACTGCATTTCTTCAATTAATTTTTAGTGCTAGCAGTGCAAAGAGAACAATTACCAAAGCTCTTTAGAAGAACAAAAAAATGGATGTAACATAGTAATTATTATACAAGATATCTTTTCACTTACAAATGAAACATGAATGAAAAAAACCCCAAGCATTAACTTGTATTGACCTGCTTGCCACGTTATTAGCCCAATCAGACAAAAGCCACATAGCCTTAGAATATTAATAGAATTTTCCTGTAAAGTTTTATACCCAAAGACTTCGGATAAATTTCTGGTGGAATAGCTTTCAGAAACACCAGACTCCATAGGAAAACCAAGTAGGTAGATCTTAATTAATTTCCAGCTTCTGCCTCTTCTGTGTTTTGGACAAACAGGGAGAAGCTCAGGAAGCTCTGTTGGATACAACCTGACCCTGTGCCTGACCTTGATTCAATAAAGGCAGTTAACACCAAGGAATTTTCTGTGAGATTGTTGTTTGGATTGCTTCCTGAAATAATTATACAGAAACAGAATTCAGACCTGTACTTGCCAAAGTAACATTTTTAGAGCTGAACATGAAAGGCCTTGTCCTAACCTCTAAATTCACTTCTCCTCCTACTGAAATAACCTCATTGTCCGTAAAGTAAGTTCATGAGAGAAGAACAGTTCCAGGCACCGTAAATAACTAATCCAAGGGTTTTGCAGAATGAGACAACAAACAGTCTGGTTTGCAATTCACTTCACTCATGCAAATGTCTCAATATGTCTATTCATCTGAGGCTGTAGAGAGAATACTACAGGAGACAATGCTTCAGGGATCACCTTAAATTAGGTGACTCCAAGCCAAAGTCCATCAACTTCATACTTTCGAGCAGTGTAAATCCTCATATCTCTCTCTTAAGGTTTTGGAGAATTGAAGTTTTATTTGTAAACACAGAGTGACCATTTTTGATACTCTAAAATGCTCCACAATTTTCTTTGGGGTTATTCTATATGTGCTCCTGTAAACCCAACTCATCTGCACAAAGGAGTCCTGTTCACTGCAAACTATTGAGAAATCTGAGAGTGGCTAATCTCTACCTTTGAGCTTTCCAGTCATTAGCATATTTTCACTATCAGTAACTTCACAAAGTCTCAGAAACTCTTTAGCAGTGAGCCATATCTGAGGCTCACATCTCCTGTACCTCCCAGCCCCCATCTGCATCAGCACCAGCTTCTCTCAGCCGGCTTGGCTCAGCTCCAGCTGCTAAATATCTTGATTGCTATGAGATTTCTGCGTTTCCCCACAGGTTTTCTTCTCCTTCCAGTAGAAGCTGGGAGAATCAAGGGCTAGTGTTTAAGGAGGGATATACAATCTCTTCCAGGTTCAGTATAATTACTGATGCAAAAATGCCATTG
>VXBI01000693.1:0-53469 GCA_013397375.1 Toxostoma redivivum
TTATTCAACCCCCAACAATTACCAAATAACTCCAGCCAAGTGGTGTATGATTTTCACCTCTGAATTGACAACAGAATAAGTAATGAAATATTTAATATGGATATCTCCCTTCAGGCACTCCTGCTCAACAGTGCCTGCTGCCTACAGTCATACAACACCTTGTTTTCACTCTTCAGAAGCTTTTTTTTTTTTTTGGAGTAAACAAGGCAGATCAATTTGCCTGCAACTCAAATCAAAGATGGTCACCCATAAGCGAAGTGGGAAGGATGCCACAGCGTTTTTATCTTGAGATAATCGTTCACATTATAAAACCATGCATGAAGTAGTGGTAAAACCCTCTTTTTAGCCAGTGAAAACCAGAACTTTGTTACAGGAGCTCTTAATGCAGCAGCTCTTAATTAAATTCATACCCCTGATGAGGACACTCTCCCTTTCCCACTGGAGAAATGAAGTGCCCCCAACCTGTTTGTTTGGTTGGTTTTTTATTCATGATTTACATTCAAATCAGGCAGAAATTTTAACCAACAACATCAGTGGGAAATACTCACCTCTTCCACTGAATATCTGAGCCCTAGCTTCAGCACCAATGATTAAATTAGCAAGTCAAACAAGTGGGAAGAGGAAATAAAGATATTTTTGCAGCACCTTCTCTTACAAACTGATTATGCTAATAGCCACATTTTTAGATCTTTGATGTATGTGCCCAAACAATCCATTTGACATCAGTTTCACAAATAAACTATTTCACCCTTGGAAATTTTTCATGGAGCCTAATCTGCTAATGTAATAGAAGAGGACAGTTGGGGTACACACACAAACTAACACCAGTAAATTCCAGACACTGGCTATTTGCCTGTACTTCACACCCCTAATGTGTCCTTTGTTTATTAAGATGGACAAAGCATTCCCTACTTGTTCAGCCAAAGTTGTTGGCAAAACAGGGACATTTATTTTAACAACCTTAAATTGAAGAGCAATCCAAAGAGAAAGGAGCAGGAGAACAGAGCATTAAAAAATCCATCATACTGACAGAGCTCTCTTCTTCAAGGAGCACAGGTTGGAGACAACCCTACTCCCAGATACCTGCATCACTAAGAACTGGACAATGAAACAGATTTTGGGTTTATATAAATACTAATTTCATTCACTCGCATGTTCATTTAGACAGTTCTTAGCTGCATTTTAAAAATCATCTGGTTTCCTTTCAGAAAAGGCACCAGCCAGACTATGCATTCTTATCTTCATTAACACTATTGTCATTGTGTTAAGCCACTTTATGTTTTCACTTTCGCTTTTCATTGAGAAACTGCCTTATTTTCTTAGTCACAGAAGTATAATTACAGTTAACAAAGAATATGGTTAAAAGCAACTTTAGCTTGTAGGAGCTGAATAAAGGCTTTTTGTTTTTTTGGTGTGTTTATTTTTTTTTTTTTTTAGGCAACTCATGTGCTGACATACTTTCTGCTTAGTGCAGGCTTTCAATAATGAAAGAGGGCTTAAAAAAAGATAGAGACACACAATTTTTAGCAGGGCATGTTTTGAAAGGACAAGAGGCAATGTCTTTAAAAGATGGTACAGACTAGTTCTGAGGAAGAAACCTTTTGCAGTGAAGGTGTTGAAACATGGAGGAAGATGTCCAGAGAGGTTGTAGATGTCCCATCCCTGGAAATCTTCAAGGTCAGGCTTGGACAGAGCTCTGAGCCAACTAACAGAGCTGAAGATGCCCTTGCAGACTGCATAGGGGTATTTAAATAGTAATGCCCTATTTGCCTTTATTGGAAAAAATTTCCATTTTGCATATTTAATAAGCATTAAAAAGTTATGCCACACTGTAAATTTTATGGCTACTAAACCAAAGGAAAATTTTTCCAGATGGTATGAAAAAAATAGAAAGCTAAATTTACTTTGTGGAAAAAGGAAAAAATCATGGAAACTACAGCAGCCTCAGTTTGAAATCTAGATCATGCAGGCAGATACAGTCATCAAAAGTTTTTATCCTCTATTACTGAAGGGGTAACCACCAAAATATGGAACATCTGTATACAGAACACAGTTCATATAATTTGTAGGAAAGTTTTAATTAAAAGTCCTATGTGATGAATTACTTAGGCTAAAAGCAGTAAGCCATCAAGTTGAAATAGAAATATTAAAAAGAACAGGTTAAAGGACAGAAAAGAATATAAGGAAAAAAAAGATCTACATCCAGCCAAGGAAAGACACTTAGAGGAGCCCTACTGTACATGACAGCATTTGGGCAAGAGCAAAATTTTTGAAGATAAAAAAGAGTTACACTGACACATCCAAGGACTAAAAAGAGCAGAAATGTGGGTAGGTAAAGAAAAAAAAATTCATCAATGTAGCAGAAAAGACAGCTGTAGGGAAGGGCTGGAAGCATGTAAAAGTACAGAATAGGTACACTGCCTCACTTCGACTTACATGTTAAATAGAAAAATCAGACAAAATAATATAAAAAGAGATTAAAGAGAAACACAGACAGGACTTCAAAAAGGCACTTTCTGAATTAAAAATACATCCAGTAGCTTTCATCTAAGATACAGAAATTGAAAAAAAAGAGAAAAAAGCCTGCATCCATTTTGCATCAAGCAGGATGACGGTTTAGAGAAGTACAAGTCTATATAAATCAACACTGCAAAGCACTTCAATGCACTTTTTCCTTTTATTTATATCTCATGTAATGTTGGCAGGATAAGAACAGAGGTTAGGGAGTGGAAAACACGTACTTTATCACTGTGTTTCTGCTTCTCTAGAACACTGCAGTTTCTGTAATGAGGACTCTGCCCACGTTCACCACGAAAGAATATGAAGAAAGGTTTTTCCTTTTTCCATGAAACTGTGTTTGCCCAAAGCAACAGATGCCTTAAAACAGCCATCTCTTAAAGCTGCTTTATTGCCAAAGTGCAAAAGATGGATTTCGGGGATTTTTCACTCCAGCTACATTGCTGTTCACTGTCCTGTATCTGATCTCAGTGAAAGGACCTGTCCTAATAGGATGTTTTCATGAAGTATGTTTGATAACACATCTATTGATACAGAATGGAGAGGTCAGTCATGAGGGCAGCTCATCAGAAAAGATGGAAGAACACAGGGTCAGGGAGGATGTGGGATGATGGATCAGCTGTGGTTGTGGGAAGGATTCCTCCACAAGCCTCCGAGTACCCCCAATGTCTCACAAAAGGACAACAGCTGCTTCAAAGGCTTCAAATGCTGCTTAGAGTAGGTAGAGGAATTATTCCCTGAATAAATCCCAATCAAATGTGTTTCAAAAGGAAGGACTGCTCCTCACTAGATTTATTAGAGGGTATGGAAGACAGTAAGCTAAAAGGCTCCTGTATTAACAGGGAGATGTGGCACTTCTTGGGAAATACAGTTGATGCAGGATTCTAAAATCTTTGTAAAGATGTATTCCAGAGCAACATCAAGAGCAAGTCAGCTTGAGTTTTTGAAAAGGTTTTTATCTGGGACATTATTTGGGCCTAATTCAGCAAGTGTTCCTACAGTTTTTTGTTTATGTCCACTATTTAAAAGAAAAGGCTTTAGATGTGCTGTTCAGCTTGAAGATGAATAGTTTTCAAGGTATTTGATCTAAACCTGAACATGAATCTATGGAGAAAAAGTGTTTAACTGCCTAAAAGGAAGGTATGACTTGCCTCAGTGCAACAACAGTAACAAGGAATATACAGCTGTGTAAATCTAAAATAGCAGAAACTGCTGGTTTTGTTGTAATTTATTTAAGTATGACACATAAAACTTATGTCCATGACTTAATGTGATCCACCATCATGGCATTTCATATCACTACACACATAAATATCAATATTTATGTACAGTGAGGAGAAAATTCCTGAAAGAACATCTTCCCCATGCAGGTTTTCCTACAGGATTTATCTGATTACTTTCCAAAATAATCCTGATCCATCACTGGAATGCTAGGTGGAGGCCCAGTGATATATTTAGAATGCTGTGCAGTCTATCACCTACACTGCTTATCGTGTAGGAGGTTTTTTTATTATGATTCTAAGGATAAAATCTCAGTAGCTTTTTTTGTAAGCCTAAATTAAATACAGTGCTCCTATGATTAATTTGACAGAAAATGTGTCTTTTTGCATATTAAATACAACTTATAAAACAATCTGTTCTCTAAGTCTAATTAATTGATCTAATCTAATCAATCTTACTGATTTTTTACCTATAATAAGTAGTTTATGAAAGATTCTGTGATGATCCCTCTCTGAGGCATCACAGAGTGAAAACAGTCTTTTAATTATTCCCTTCCATCAAGCTGTATTTTGGATTTCATTAGACTTGTCACAGATGTTAAGGTCACAGAAGAAAGGAATCTTCAAGATGTCAAAGGAGAAATTCTTGGTAATTTACACACGGCAAACTACTGAAACAATTGGTGTTTATAAAAGATGTTGAGATTGTTATTTTTAATTACAGTATTTGCAAACATAACCATTTTTCTAGCCTTCTTTAAAGTGTATATGTGAAGATAAATTCTCAATATACAACAAATCTCTTTGATTTGTGGAAGAAGATTTAAAAGAAACCAGTACTGGTTTTTCTGAACTATTACATTCTGTGCAATTATTGGTAGAAGAAACGTAACAGTGAGGATAAACTGTTGTGAGGTGTTGAACAGCCTAAAATAACTTGTCTGGGATACAAAGGATCATCAATATGAAACTGCACTAAGGAGTAAATTAAATTATTGTACCCTGAGGGGTGTACACATGTTTTGGATTGGATATAGATTTCTACAGATGAAGCCAAAAAATTCTACCTAGAAAGAGGGAGATGCAGGCCCACTATGTATTGAAATGTTCAAATATGCATTTCTTGTTTTGCTTCATTTACTTTCATGCCTTCTTTACAAATCACAAAATAGATATGAAAGGAAATTCCATATTTCACATAAACGTCTGTAAGGCTCAGCATTCATCCCACTCCCACTTGTGCTGCCCTGTCATTTGGACCTTCTTTTTTTTTTCTGGTACTTTCATAATTTTTTTATTCCTTGTCCAAAGCTGCCTTTGCTCCATTAAACTGTGTGCAGCCAACTTTATTGATAGCTCTGCCACCTCACATCAGCATTTCTGAGGCACTGAAATTACTTCAATTCAGCTCCTGCAATGATATTTAAATAGTAGTGCCTCATTTGCCTTTATTGGGAAAAAAAAAAGTGAGACTTTAAAGTAAGAAGGAAAAAGCACCTAGAGCTTGAGTTACTGATCCTGTGTTTCATATCTTCTTTCACACCTTTTTTCAACCCCTCTTTGCAGGAAAACAAGATGTAGATATCCCTTTTGCACATTTATGAACTTGAAAGAATGTGCATTCTGGCAAGCTTATGCTGGGAACTATTACTCTTTATGTTTAGCCTAAAATATCAGCATCTAAGACTAAAAAAATAAAAGAGCTTATTGCTGTACACAGAATTAACATACTTTTCCTCATTTTGGAAATGAAAGCATAGTCATCATTAGCCATGTCAATATTTCTCTAGAACCTAGTTTCATAAAAAAATAAAATACCTGCATTAGGTATTTTTGCTGTGATTTACAAATGGGCCATCTGTGCCTCTGAATAATGAAACTGTCAAAGAACTATGTACCAAGACATGACCATACACTTCATTTCTCATGCTTAATGTTAAAAACCCATAAAAACACATGAAAGGGGAGCCAGCAAATTGCTGAAAAATTCCTTTCAACTTTCTAACTCATTAGCTTTTCTGAAGAACTATTTGTGACTGGTAGCTGAGCTCTCTTACTGAGATGATGTGATGCACAACTGCAGCCTCCCAGTCAGCACCAGACAGGCAAAATATCTTCTATTCAGAACAGAATAGATGTTCCAAGTTATCAGACAAATAAATAAACAAACAGTGTGGGTAGTTATTGGCTGGGTAGTGGACTGAATATAACCCCCGGAGGGAGGGGGGGTTGGTCCTACCACATTCTATTCTTTTCTATTCTTCAGGGACAGGCAGCATTGCAATAGACAAAAAAACAATTTTCTGTCCTTGCAACTCCAGTATTATCTACTATTATGTACTAAAAGTCCTAAGCCAGTAAAACCATTGGTTTAATACAGTAATAGAAGCAAATGATCTGTATTTCCCCCCTAATATTTGCTGCTCCTTGCCCTGTGATTGATTACAAGTAGAATGTCTGTTTATTTACAGAGATTATAGTTCTCTGCATATACTGGCCTTGAACCTATTCTATTTTTCTTGCTGACTTAAATAGGAGCAGGATTAGATCTCTGATGGAAGCTTTACTGCACAGGAAGCATTGATTTGAGAGATTAGCACTACACTGTGGTGACTAAAGATATTCGTCATCACAGCTGAGTAGAGCAGGTTCCAAGACAGAGAATGGTGTATTCTCATCGGCCTCTGTCAATTTTTCCCCAAAATAGAGTTGATTACAGAGCTTCATTTTATCAGGAAACTGGAATGGCATTAAGTAAGTGATTTGTTTGTGCCATGGAGTATTCCAAGGACAGGTAAAGAAAGACATTTTCTTTATTTGGAAAAGAAAACAGTATCATTAAAGGCACGTTCTCCTGATTTAGTATAACACTGGCATGAAGAAAACTCAAATCCAGCTCTGGGATTCCATTGTCAGGCATGCACCTGGAATGTTGTTCCAGCCAGACAGGCATTAGATAGAAGGCTGCTGGAATTCCACTCTTCCTTTTGGGAGCAACTTCTGAAGAAATGCTGTAGCTGGATATGAATTAACTTCTCCCAAACTAATGAGCAAGCACATATAGTTTGCTCTAAGCTGACTATATACTGTAGCTTTTTTTTTTTTTTTTTAAACCATTAATTTTAGGAACATGGAGACTAAACACTAACTCCCTATTTTGTATGTACATCTGTTCATCTGTGCTGTTCTTAACATAAATTTCCTTCATAGTAACTAACACCTGATAGTGAGCTATTCTAGAGAGCACTCTCAGAAACAGACAGAAAGAGCAATGATTTTCTCCTCTCTTCCTGCTGACTTTATCAGAAACCAGAATGGGAATGGTACAGTCTTTGCCACGATGGTCAGAGACATTTACATTTACAGAACTGAATCACAGAAGTAAGCAGGTCCTAAAGTACTACCTAAAAAAACATCTGGAGAGCAACAATATTACTAGAAATGTGGAATTTGCCTGAATTTTCATAAAATTACTGTGTTACAAGTCTACAGAATGGCTTAAAATATTTTACTTTACAGTTACTTTACTCAGCCTATATGTGAAATACATAAAATCCACTTATTGTCACTGAGAGGTCTAAAGACAATGCCCTGCACTGGGATATGAGCAGTATCAGTAAAACTACAGAAGAAGCATACAAATTTGAATGAAATTTTGGGCTAATTCATTATTTAAAGGGCTGTCCACACAAAAGCAGCTTCAACTACTTGATTCTTCTTAATCCATGTCTCATTTTTTTAGAAACAAATAATCTTTTTAAGCCTTTATATTGGAAACAATTAAGCATTTACAAAAAATTTGTTTACAGGAATCTCTTAACTGTAGTTATTTCTATAAAACCTGCATATATTTAAATGAACTCAGGCTAAAGATTTAGTCATCTACAACTAGCCCTAGTTAATCCTCACAGAGATCTAGATTTTTATTATAAATGTGTATTTTATGCATTTAATTGCACTCTGCACATTTTTGAAACTTGTATTTTTATTCATTCCCATCAAAGTATGCAAATCTGGAAGATTCTATTAAATTCTGAATAAAAACACTGTCCTAATATATTCTTAATTATCCAATGCTTAACTAATTCCTCTAGACTAATATTTTAGGAGCTGTTGTATTTTAAGGATTTACCATAATTGAGATTTTAGAGATTCAAAATTTGCATCCTGTTTATTGTTTAAATTATTGCAAGTTTAGATGTTGAAACAAACTATTTTATTCCATAGATAACTAAAGATCTGTGGAGTGGATGCTGTAGTTTTTACTACATTAATTGATATAGTGGAAAAAGCAGATAAATTTTCTAGTCTGTCCCAAGCAGACCAGAAGAAAAGTTTTTGTGCTTGGAAGATTGTGTGCTGAAGGAGTCTAATGAATTAAATTCATTCTATTTAAAAACTTTCTCTAATTTATGTCTACATAGCACCATCACGTTAATGTCAGTGAAAAAAAATGTTCATTATTTTACCTGCAACTGAGTACATGGCATTCAGGCTTTGGTACAACTCTTACTGAACACTAATGCTAATGTTTTTGTCAATATGAAAAACGCTTATTATGTAAAAAAACAAATCCAGTGTTAACCCTCCCTTCAATGGGATGGGAATTACAACATCAAAGGCAGCAGGAAAGCTCTGCTTAAACACAGTTTAAATTTTCACAGATCTTTAGTAATCTGCAGCCTCTTAGGAAGCTTCATCCTTTACTGACCTCCATTTCCCACAACTCACTAAAAAGCCCAACTTGAGATGATTTGGGTCATAACCTATTAAAAAAAAAATAAAAAGCTTTAAGCACACTCATCTTTGTGGAATAGCAGAGCCTTTTTTTTTTTTGTCCATTTACATGTTTATCCCATTAGTCATTCTTTAACAATATCTGGAAATAAAAAATGGAAAAAAATTGAAAATATTAAAATACAGCATTCAGCACCTTTCCCTGCCAAAGAGTTTGTTTTTCTTCGTGAGTAGAGATGTGATTGCTGTTTGCTGTGGCTGAAGGAAATCTGAAAGCAGCTGCTTAATTGAAAGCTGTTGTGATCTGCACGTTTTGCCTCTTGACCCATTATTCCTAAAAGCCTCCATCCCAGGGCTCCAGTTCTGAGCTCCATGGGATCTGCTCTTTGCTGTGGCCACTCTTGTCACCTATCTGCAGATTTTCCTTCAGTTTCCTTGGCCTCTGATGAAACCAAATAAATGCTGAGAGCTGTATCAAACAGTGTGTGGAGCTCTGTACTTCAATGTGGGTTTCAGGTGAAGTGTGGGGGAAAAAAAATAACTTTTGTAATCCTGTAAAATAGAGAACTTTTCACGTGCCACTGATCTAAGGGATTAAGCTACAGAGAAAAGATAGATCAGATATTTTAATTAAATTTTCTAACTTCTTGAAGCAAAACCAGGTTTTCTGTAGAATTGTCCAGAGTTTTCCCTGAAAAAAAGGTCCCCATGTAAATTCTCACTATAATAAATACTGGTTTTGAAATGTCAGATTAGAAACCTGAGTGTGGGATCAGTGATTGCAGCTCTTGTGGAAAGGCAGATCATTATATACAATGTAATGGTGTGAGGATGGAAAAGAAAGAAAAAAGCTTTAACCAAGATTTAAGAGTTTCTTAATTCCAAATGTGGGTCCACTAGTGGCTGACCCTGAGGTAGCTTGCAGTGAGATAAGCCACTTCTTTTTTTTGTTGCATTTCCCAACAAAGATTTGATCTTTTTCATGGGAAGAATTTGCCATTATATCATCAGCACTATGTTCACCTCTGTAAGCCTGAAAGGTTAAAACCCGTTTGCTTTACAGAAATATCAGGTAAGCTGAACCCTTTTGGAGTCACAGAGGAGAAATCCATGGAAGGCAGGAGAGGAATGCATCTCCCAGGACAACTACAGCTCCACCAAGCTTCTCCTCTTCCTGCTCTGGAGAACTGCCTGAGAAACTCAGTAAATTAATCAAGGTAATAATAATCCCACAGAAAATCTTCCTAACTGGTGCTCTGACACAGAGTCAAAGCCCACAGGATAAGTATCACAGATTCAAACTTGAGATTATGTTGCAGAAAAAAACCCCAGTTTTATGAGGTTATAGAGCATAGAGATAAATTCACTCCATCTGGGATTCACCCTTGTCAGGAGTTCCCTTCTGTGATGCTGTTTACAATCAAGATGGCAAAAGCATCTTAAGTTGATCAAGAGAGAAACACTACAGCTTTACACCTCAGATTCCTGTAGAGCAGGAAAAACCTTTAAGTGTCAGGTTTTATTTTTTTTCAATGCTTGAACTTTGCATCTTTTGCCTTCCTTTTTATGACAGATAATGAATACAAGCTTTATATCAAGTCATTTTGATAAGAAAAAAAGCCCAAATAGGTCAATGATGTTAGCTGGAAAATGTTTCACAAAGAAGGGAAAAATAAGCAACTTGTCATTTGTTAAAATGAGCTGTTTGTTCCCAAATGCTGTTGGGCCACTGGGTCAAAATCAATCACTGTGTGTATTCATTCAGGTATCTGTGCACCTTTAAGCACTACATGTCACTACATCACATAAATTTAATAACTTTTACAGTGGTAACACAAAGGCTGGTAAAAAATGCTGCGTTTTCACCTATTTTTTTTTTTTTAAGTCTGGAGGCAAAAGAATAGAGAAGAACTGACAAGAAATGTCCTTAAAACGAGTTGATGTAGGCAGAAATATTTTTCTTTTTGATGTATTAATTATAGAATCATCCAAGCTGGGAGAGATTTTGCAAAGTCACCTCTAGCTCAAACTAGGACCAACAGTGAATTCAAACAACACTGCTCTGGGTTTTGTCCAGTCAGATCTCAACATCCTCCAAAGATTAAGAATCTTCAGATTAACTGAAATTGAGCATTCTAGTATCTTATTTGTATGTCAATAATGGCAATATAAATGTCATATTTAACATGTAAATTATTGCTTTAATTGAAAAAAACCCAGCATTTCCAAGTGTCCCAAAGTATTTGGGTAAAATGAGGTTCCAGTATCCATGTTCCCAAAAAAGTAATTTTAAATAGATACATTACTTTTATTCCTTGATCATAAAACTTTATGAGGTTAATTATTTATCTGGATGAACATTTCTTGATGTCAGCTTTCTCTCCCAACAAGGCACACTGATCAAAATTCAGTTTCCTGGTAGAAAGCATAATAGGTAATACAGGCAGTTAATTACTTTTTTGATTGAAGTTACTTTTTAAAAGACAAAGAGAGTTTCTTTGGATGAGGATATAATCAAGAAACATAAGATAGTGTCTTTCTTCTAGAGCACCCAGCTCATTAGCATTCATCCAAAAAGAACTTTCTGTTTTTTTCTCAAGACCCTATTTCTAGAGCACCTGGGAATGTTTTAGTGTGCTTGCTGTCATCTTTTTTTAATCTCTGTTTTTTATGGTTGGGATTTCTTTTTCATTTGAGGGTCTCAGGTGATGTTTCGTTTGCTGGTTCCTTTTTTTGCAGACCAGCAGAATAATCTGGAAAAGGCTCCTTAGCCTCCAGTTCCTTACTGGTGTTTCCAGTGGAGTGTGACTGGTTTGATAAATGCTCCCAGTAATTTCATGGCTTCTAATGAGTTTCTTAGGAGAGCAGCAGTGGTGAGGAGCAAACTGTATGAGTAAACATGAGTCATAATAGAGAGCATAGTGTTACACAGACTGAAATAATCCTTCTATTTTGGTTTCTTGAGAAGATTCAGCAACAAACTGATGTGGAATGGGCTGATCTTTTCATCTTTTGGAATCCTCATGCAGGCAATAATATGCAAGACTATTGTTAAATATGGAGAACAGAAGGATGTGAAATGAAATAACAGCAAAATAGCTTTTGTCTTGTGGCATAATCATGGGTATAAAGAGAAAAGACACCCATCACACGATTTTTTTGTGCCTGCACTACAAAATGACCACAAAATTCATTATGCTTAAGTAATTTCTCAACCAGTGTATTTTGCAATAGTAATACAAAACACAATATTTCTATCTAGTTAACACAAGTAAAATCACAAACATCTAAAATCAGACTAAAATATTTAAAATCTCTCAAAAACTTAAATGCCAATATAATAAAAATTACTAAATGTTACCATCATCTTGGAAAGATCTCACACCTACAGTCTCTAGTTTAAAGTATGTTGGTGAACATTTTTTTTTATATCTGAACCAGAGTTTTCATTGTTCAAATATGCAGTTTCCACATAAAAGCAGACTATTTCTTTCCATACTTTTTGACCTACCTACTCTACATAGTTTAACTGACCACAATCCCACCTCTCCACAGAAATGGGAAATTTTTATAAATTAGGTATTAAGAAGATTTTTCATCCAACAGATGCAGATTACTTTCAAAACTGCCGTGATTCTCTTTCCTTTCTGTGCTGTCAATGAACAGATTAAATGGAAAGTTCTATCATTCTCAATTCCATCCGTTAATTCAACTTTTTATGTCTCAACAGTCTAAAATAAGGAATGTTTCATGACACAAAAGGCAGTTTGTCAAAATCCTACCCTGCAAGGTACCTGCAGCCCTTCCAGCCTATCTCTTGCAAAATTAGCAGTCTTTTTTTGTCTCACCATTCAGCATGGGAATATTGGTAAGTTTTTTTTGTGTTAGGAGAAAGGACACAAACATTTTCATTTTTAAAATTTGTTCTAATTATTTCATCATCTCTTAAATTTATCAATGGGCCAAACTTCCAAAATTGTAGCTAACTAATTGTAGCTAACTGTGCCAAAATCAATTGGAGTTACCTGCCATATGATCCATTTTACTGATCTGAAAGATTTCTATCACGCATTTTATCACCTTGCCTATCTGAAGCAATACAGCATTAAACTTTTACCATCATTTTTATTGATTTTTTAATACAAATTGTCTCCCAAAAAGCAACTTGTCTGTCAAATTTATTTTGAATATATACTTAGCTATTAAGATTTGTTGAAATTAAATATTGTAGCAAAACATCACTGTGTACTTTTCAGACCAATGTATCCTACTGTAAGCAAAAATATTTTGACTATGACTGTCTAATCTTTATTGTACAAATTTTACCAATTGTCCTATGTCACTTTAATGCACTTTTGCATTACTTGCACTGATTATCCTTAGTTGTTTTTCTGGGAATTTATTTATATTATACACCATTCTTCTGAAGCACTTTGTATACCTGATAAACATTTTGCCTGATGTGTTGTATCTGCTTTACCCATCAGCTTGAATAAAAACCAGAATCCTGATATATTACTCTATTTATACCAAGACAAGATGACCTTGTCATTCATAACTTTAAAGAAAACATTTTATTATATGTTGACAAGAATCTTTTACATTATGACTGTTTTTTCTTAGTTTTCTTTTTCTCTTCCAAAGATGACACTTTCAAAATCCCTGTATTGCTACTTCAGTGCAGATTTCATCATCTAAATAGAGTAGTGCCAGCCTAGTTGTTAACATCTCTGGTTCTTTATTCTCAATTCTTGAACATCTGTCCAAACCCAGTTGTTTCCAATGATTCCTGCATGAGACACATGTAGTATTACCTGGTCAACATGGACTAAAAAGGGATGCACTGTCTTACTAAGTCCTGTTCCTTGAAGTGGTTACCATAATTTCCAGCATAGCTTTCGTGCAAACAGTCTTGCTAACTAACAACCTAAACATATCTTTTTTTCCCCAGAAATTTGCTAGGGAGCATTTTAGCATCCATTTGCTGACACCCTCTTAACACAAATGCATAGTTGTAATAAAAAAGCACTTCAGTTTTAAAAAGTAGATGCTATACAGTGTCACTGTGCTAAAAGACTAACATCTCTATTTCCAAATTGTTGCTATTTTGAAAAGAGCACATTTGTTTTCAATATGTACTTGCATAGAGGAAGGCCAAAAGTTATGTTTCAGGGAGCCTGGCCAGCTTCGTATTGGTTTGAATTAGGGGTTTTTTTAAGGGTGTGCAATGCTGTAAAGATACTTTATGTAAGGTACATGTTTAAGGTCTCATATGAACATGAACATAATAAAAAACCCCAAGTCCCAAACCATCTTCAAGTGATATAGAATTATTTTTTTTATATAAACACACACACTTATATAATATAAACATAGATGGGCCAGAAAAACCCCTCCCAGTTAGCCTAATTTTGATGATTTGGGAGACTGGAGCAAATCCTCACTCAGTGTTTGATAAATGGGTTCTTTTCACTTCAAATGCTGGCTGTAGTTGAGGGTATTTTAGAGATTCTGGTGAAAGTTTAAAGATGGAGACTACATATTTAATTACAAGGTATCAATATTTTCTAAAAAAGCAAAATTTCACTATTGACTCAGAAAACTCAATCCTAATACTTATGTTAATAAATTAAGCACTTTATCGTGAACTTATGCTAGATATGGTTTGCCTCTTTTTTTTGTTGTTTAAAGTCCATTAAACTGATGTCACCACAATTTCTTGGTTGTCCCATTTTCCAACTGACCAGCTGTCTGTTCCTGTTTCTGGACAGATTACAAATGCAGCCCAGAAAGTGGCAAAGTGAAAGCAGAACAGATTGAACACTGAGGGGAATCTGAGCAATGCAACTAGCAGAGATGAAAATGCTGCAAGCCTGCTGACAGACTGGAAGGGAGGAAAAGCCAAAGGAACTGGAAAATGCAGCCAGAAAACTTGTGAGACAAGTAGATACAAAATAGTCAGACTTACAACAATTTGCAAATAATAGTTAATTCTAAATGGCAGCACAGGTCAAGAATGCATTATCATAGAGAATGATCTAAGATATTTATATTAGATACCATAACTGCTATGAACAAGTCCCCAGCTAATTAAGAAAATTAAAAAAAAAGTAAACATAAATTGTATCACACAAAGCTATGAGCTTTACAGGGCTGTGTTTCCCTTTCAATATGAACCACACAGAATCCAAAAATTGTTGAATGCCACTTCCAAGGAATCCAGGTGGGCTCTAATTGATGCAGAATTCTTATAGCAGTGTTCAACACTCTTTACATGTTCTAAGACAAGTATCATTCCTAAAATTTAAAAAGCTTTGATGTATCAGTGCAAAAAAATTATAATTAAATATTCAACTTTCGTAATGAAGTGAAATTTCAAGAAATCAAAACACAGGGAAAAGAAAAGCCAAAAAATCTACCCAAAGTAACTCAAAACCGCATAAAATGCCCTCTGAATTGCACAGAAACAATTTCCAGTAATCTCTAGAAATATTTCTGGCTTCTTTTATATCCTTGACTTTTTTTAAACCACAAGTTAGAAGCTAATCCATTTCCTCTTCACTAAAATCACCAAAAAGAGTGGTTTAACACTTACTGCATTTTTCTTTGAAAATATTACAGTTCTACAGAGCAACTACAACAGTTGTATTTAGTTTTCAGCTAAATTTAGAACTTTCCAAAAGCATTCCCTACTTGATTTTTAACACAAAATCTTAATAACATACTTTTCCATAATTTTACAAGAACCCAAATTAAAAAATCCTGTTTATTCAGAATATATAATTAAATATTTTTAACCTCAATACAACTTATATAGTCGCAGAATGTGGGTTAAAAGTTGCACAGAATTATAAAATTTCATTGAAATGTTCACTGAACATTAAAGTGCTAGGAGATTTTGGACTACAGTTCATATAAATATTAAATAATTCTTGTACTGCTCTGAAAAAACTCTCCATTCTCAGTTTAAATTTTTTGTGGTGAAACTTTCCATTAGATGGTGGCAAATGAACTAAGGCAACCAAAGGAAGGTTGTTTTTTTTACTTACTCCCAACATGTCACTACTAGCTGCTTTACTTTGTGAAGAGAAAATACAAATAATGATATTGAAAAAAAAAAAAAAACCCTCCTTTTTTGAGTGGAACGGTTGAAGAGAACATTTTTCTGAGGCTGCAAGCCAAATAAGCTTTCCAGGCCTCTATTCTCTCTGTAACATAATGCAGTTGACCATAACCATATATATAAGTTACTGCTGTTTTTCTATTTTTGTCAATTTACCAACCAAAACTACAATTCATTACCCTTAGTAAATGCTCCTGTGCCTAAATTTCTCTTCACTGAGGAAGTTCTGTCATTTTTCTGACTAACCTTAACTCTGTGGACATAAAACACGTGATGAGAATTTTAAAAAGCCCTGCTATATACAACAGTACTGCCCAAAAAGGCATAAATATGATAGCAGTGAAAAACCTGCCTCAACACTCTATAAAGATTCAAGTTTTATCTTACACAAAACTTATCTCATTGCTTGTGATTAATTTGATATCCCTTTATTTTATTGTATATTCATTCATAACTTTAAAATACATGCAGGAAGTGGAAGTACTCCAAGGGAGTCTAGAGATATAAAATTTAATAATCACAGATTATAAATGATCTCTAGCTCAGGCAACTAGGTTGTAGATTCAGGATGATTCCCATGAGGAGGGAATATTCAGATCAAAGCCACTGCAGTAACTCTTACCCTGTTATTCTGGCTCTTATTCAGCAGTCAAAGCAGAAAATCCTTCAACCTTATAAACAGTCTTCAGAATATAAAGCAAAAAGATTACAAAGAACAAAACATTTTCCCTCAGGAAATTTCCTGCACTGACCCAAGTGGGAAAAAAAGTTGTTTTCATCTACATCAAGCAGTGATTGTATACTGTGGGTAAATCAGCAAGACTAGAGATAAAGGTGAGTGCTTCTGGAAGAACTCCATTGCTTTTTTTTTTTTTTGTCTTTAAGAAATGTGTAAAATTTCATAGAAGCTCAGCTTTCTTTTTCAATTGTTTTTGATGCGTTTTATTTTTAGAAGCAAAGGGAAAAATGTGACAGCAGAAGAACCTCAGAAATTTAAAGCTGAGGTAAGGGCATTGAAGGGACAAATTCAAACACTGGGTTTTACTGAGCAGCACAAAGAGTGAAGTAAATTCCAGAATGTGCTGTGAGCTCAGAATAGGTAAATGTACAACTCAAGAGGGCCAGACCTAAGCACAGGCAATCCAAGAGTGTGGATCTATATGCACATCTCATGTTCATATACAGCCATGACTGTATATATAGAACTCATGGGGCTGCACATTGTAGAAATAACCAGCTTTTGAGCTGACAGCTCAGAACTACAGCTGCTGAAATAGTCCTGCTATATTCCATTGAGGAGAACTGAAATACTTGGAAAACAGCACATGTTTTTGGAGGGATTCTCTTCAGAACCCTGCTCCTAAGGCTCTGTCTGTGCCAGTGCAGTACCAGGCCTGGGCAGTGGCTCACATTTGTTTTTTTCCCTAATTGCTTACCTCTATGACTACCATGTCACAGGATGGCTACACAAAGCCAGTTCCTTAGAAAATTTAAATATCTTTTAATTTTCACTTCAAATGGAATTCCTCTACCTTTAAATATCGACACGTTAAAGTGTTTTTGTAAGGTAAAGTTTCAAGCACTTCCACTACGCAAGTACATAACAATTTAAAAAAAAAAATAATAAAAGACATAAAAATAGATTGCCAAAGGAAAGACCTCATTAGTTTCTGGATTTATAGACTAAAACCTGCTCATTCCCCAGTCAGAGGTTCAGGTAAGAACAAGTATTTAAAACAGCTTTGTGGAGATACCCATCTTCAAAGCCAGGGCACAGATCCTGGTTTATTTAATAGCTCCAACATAATTTCATTAGCTGTGCATGAAGTGCCTGTTTTCAATTTACATGTAGACATCTTATTTGCTTTTAAGTGGTTTGAAAATATTAATTTGTGCTGGCTGCACAATGCAATTTGGTACAAAGACCTCAGAGAGCTTTTTCTCCTGGGACTGGGGTATCCCCAGGAGCAAGGCTGTGCAGAAACACAAGCAGATTTCTGACAGCACTCAGGTCTAGGGTTTTTTCTCCTTAGATAACAAATTCTGCCCTTACAGAGCGTCTGTTGGTGTGGATTTGATGCTGCACTGAATTGGTTACACCACAAGTGTGGTGGCTTTGCTGGATTTTGTCAAAAATCTCCACAGTTTTGCTCCAATGGGCCGAGTAAAGAATGCCCCAAGACCTTCACCTACAGGTGAAGTTCTTGGTCTTGTTCATTGCTATAAATAAAATATTGCATTACATAGACTAGCACTGTTATCTGTTATGGCAATTCCTACACTTGATTTTATTCCAAGGAATTCTAACATTTGAACTTCCATGAGGAAAAGAACAAAACACATGGGATTTCATTATGTCTCTTTAGTTTTCCTTAACAGATGCAAAGCTCAGTATGGGCAGTGGAACTTCTATCAGGAGAGCAGAAAGCCTGAAGTCAAATGACTGGGCAATCAGAGCAGAGGGAAAAAAACCGAAACAAGAACAGCAAAAGCAAGACAAATCTTGATGCAACCACATGGGCAGTGAAAGCAATTGCCCTTAGTTATTTTGTCATGGAATGAAAAGCTAAAGCTAATCCCCTTAGCTTTCCCACGTAGAAGTGGAATCCAAAACTAATCCTTTTACAGTAGCTGTACCACATGAAATGGGGTGTTTAAACAAATCCCCTTAATCATCGTGGCAAGAATCAGGGAGCTAAAGTCAATCCCCTTAGTAGCCTACACGAAGAAGGGAATCAAAGCAATCTCCTTAGTTATGCTACTGTTAATAATGAACTCTATCAAGCCTTTAAATACTTTGATATGAAATTATTAGTAGCATTCTTCTGACATGCCAAGAACCAACAGGAGGATGCAATAACACCTATGGTACAACATTTCTATCCAATTTTTATGGCATACAAATTATATTGCTCACCACTTCTTGACCTATTAGTCATAGGCATAATGCAAGAGCATCCATGTATCTATCAGCTGAGAGGGAAAACAAAATGTTGGAGTTCTTCCTTAAGAAAATTAAGAAAATGGGAGTATTCCTTATAGCATGGAAAGCAGATGAAAACTACGAACAGACATGGAGAGAAATCAAGAGATAAAAAGGCCACATTGAGCATATCATCACATTATTCAGCTGTTTTGTCTGCTAACTTAAACTATTTTTTTTTCACTTCCTCTACAATATGCCCAGCTTTTAACACTACTAGGAAATCTAAAAGAAACATTTATTGGACTTCTTAAAAGACAAAACGAAAGGTCAGGTAGAAGACCTGTGCTCTTAAAATACTCTTCTGCATCTCCACAGCTCTTGTGATCTTTCACTTTATTTCTGCAAGTCATGTATTATGTTTTAAACTCTTAGGATAGGATTCTTTTGATTAAATACAATAGCAGAGGATTATCCTCTTAAATATAAAACACAGTTATAAATTATTATTCATAAATACGTGGATTTTATAGTGGATTCCTTTCTATTTTGTTCTCCATGGAATTATGATTATTAAAAATAATTATGTTTCTTTATTAGCAGCCAATAGACATATATACAAACTATCTATTTTCCACTTTTTAAAGTAGATTGCTAGGATTATGTGAAAAGTATCCAATTCTGCTAGGATTGCTTACATAAATACATAATCCATGTGATAGAGGCCTCTGTACCCGCCTGGATCCCTTTGCAGGATATTAAATCGTGAGAAAATTACTGTCTGAAGTGTATCTTCTTAAATCTGAAGTTTACAGTTCTCTGTATTTTGGACTAGCAATTGCTGCACACTTTATTTAGTTAACTCTTCTTCAGAGAAAGGTTTTCAAGTTCAAATGCTGTACCAGAGGTTTGGACATCTATTGGCAGAGAGGGCAAACCAGAGGAGAATTTCTTCAACAACCACAATGCCAGTCCAGCTGGACTATTTTTTCCTCACTTGGTGAGAATTCCAGTGGAGCAGAAAAACTATTTGGACACTGTATTTTCATCCTGGCAATGGTTAAAACTCCTGGTACCCACAAACATCCTATAATCCTATCATTTAAAGCACCATCAGAACATAAATGATTTACTGCAATTTGCAGAAGGGACTCTGTGTGCCTAAGTATGTAAAAGAGGCTTAGAGAATGCTTCAAGCTTGATAATCTGCTTACTTCTCTGTAATTTTAAAAATTCATTCCATGTATTTAAACATCTGTAAAAGGTTCAAAAGTAAAGTTGGCATGGTTTGGGTTGGGTTTTTTTTAGCTTTCTTTTTTGTTAAGTCCAAGTAAAGGCTTCCAATATAAGGTCGGGTTACTGCAAATCCTTAAGAATATATTAATTCCTTTGTTTTTCATTACACATAGGAAATCCACTTTTAGAATATAAATTATTTCTGGCACTAAAACTGATAAAAAGAAAGCAATTTGGTTAGAGTTTCCCCAAATTACTGAACACAGCATCTAAGTAAAAAGCAGCAACTCCTTGTGAAACAGTGAAGCATCTTCTGCTGCTGCCAA
The DNA here is from genome assembly GCA_013397375.1 of Toxostoma redivivum. NCBI lineage: Eukaryota > Metazoa > Chordata > Aves > Passeriformes > Mimidae > Toxostoma > Toxostoma redivivum. Next base: position 20,083 of record VXBI01000693.1, read on the forward strand.
TTTTACCTTTCTTCTTGGGGGGGAAAAAAAAAACCTAAAGAAAAAAAAAGTGGCTTTGGAACAATTCAGAGAGATTTCTTTTCAGAATACCCAGATATTTATCACCTACTTTAGCATTTATGAGACCATTTCCTAAGCACACAGGAATTTCAAAGGGTATTTCCCAAGAGTTCAGTGCAGCAGTTCTGAAATCTCTGAAAATACAATGGTTCAGATAAAGAGTATGCACCTGGTATTTCCATAAATATTGCTTTTCTTCCACTTTATTTTGTTCTGGCTTTTCCTTGATTTTTTACTGAGGCCAACGTTCAGTTTGTCATTCTTTCTTGCTCCATGTGTCTGCACAGTGAAGGCTGAATTATAACAGAAAATATTATATTTAATTTGGAATATACATATGAGTGATTTTTTTTAATTTCAGAATATTTGCATGACAAAAACCATTAAATTCTGGAATCCAACACTGCTGAAAATATGCCCAACAGAACTTAAATCAACCACTCTTCCTTCTTCAACCCACTGCGTTTTCCTTCTCAAAATACAATTTCTTCTCTACCAAAAAAAAGTCTTAATTTTCACCAAATTACTTTTTTTTTTTTTTTTTTTTTACCCCTTACTGCCCTTTTGGGTAAGCCAAAATAATGTAACCCTGTGTATGCAAAAGATGAATGTGCAGCCTACACAGACTTAAAAGCTATTTTTCGTGCACTGAGTGCATCAATGTGCAACCCATGCACAGTACTCTTATTTATTTAAATTTCAAACCAGTCTATTTAAAAAAAAAATAATACAGAATTCGCATTCATTCTGTGAGGCTGCACAACTGAAAAATTTAAATGTTTACTGTGCTCCACCAGTTAGAATGGTTCTCACACCTAAAATGAGAAGCTTAAAACAAAATAGAAGTACTGCTACTGCCATTCTTTGCCCTCTTTTGCTATATAATATGCAATATACATTGAAAAATAATCAATATATACAATAAATTTTGCTTTTACTAGGGGTATGTATGTACATAAGACTATTTAAATTAAACAGGAATGGAAAATTAAGGCAAAAAGTATATGCAATATTACTATCATCAAGTTCAGATTTACCACACAATACAATAAAAATACAATAAATTGCATTTGGTTGAGCAGTTCAGAGACTGCTTCTAATGCTGTACTATTACAGATTATATATGAGCTGTAAGTATATGGCTGTTCTGTACAGGAGCATACAAATTTGTTTATAATCCTCCTCCATTATATCTGCTTCCCTGTAAGTGGTTTGTAGGTGTCTATTTAGTTTTTGTTTATTTGTTGAGGTTTTTTTAGGTTTTTTTTGGTGGGTTGTTTTGTTTTTATGACATGTCATTATTTAGACTAGGAATGGCTTAGATCTGTGACTGCATAGTGAAAAGCACAGAGGGCCCAAAATGTGTTTGCAGTATCCAGATAAGAACATGGCCATGTATTTAGCCAAGCCTCTGTGGAATCTGCAATTAGATGTTCCACACAAAAATAATCAGGATACTGTGCAAGTGTATGTACAAAACAACTGAGGATGACAAATACTATCTCATTACAGTTCCTGGCAAATTTTGTGAATTTACCTATTTCTGATGGACCATGCTGCCATAACCCTGCATCCATCCATCTCAAATTCCCAGCACAGCCACAGCTAATTCTGTGGCACCAGGATTTTCCAAGAAAATTAAGATTTTTGCCATTTTACCAGGAAATACAGGCAAAGCCAAAAAATTTAGACATGCATCAATCTACCTGGACACTGACAGTTTGGGGACATTCAGTTTTCAAGAAAAGCTTTTATGGTCTAAGAGATGCTCCTAGGAGAAGCATGGAAATAGGACTCTCACAAGCAAGTTGTCTCATAGGAGCAACTGCAACTCCTTTAAAAAAGTTTTCCTAGACATTTAACTGGATCATGGATATACCTAATTGTTTAATCTCTGCAGATGGAAATTAATCTCAAAAAACTTGCCCCTTGATTTAACCTTTTTCCTCAAACAATGACTTGACTGTCAAAAAGGATTCTAAAGATGGCATTGTAGAGGATGGTATCTGATTATGCCCAAATTACAGCTCAAATACGTGACTGCCAATATTTTTTCTTAACGTCATCTCTGTAAATTCCCCATATTGTGTGAAAATCTGATTTGCTTCCTTCCTTTCCCTTCATCCCTGTTAAATGTTCTGACAGCTAAATCCCTACCTTCTATTAAAGATCTTATTAAAACCACAGCCTCTGTAACACCTCTGAAATTCTGCTGGTGAGCTTTCACAGATGTAACTGCATATCTTTACCACAGCTGAACTGCTGTAATAGGGGGAAGAACTTAGACTTTCAGATGCTTTTTCTTTCTTTTTCCCTCAAAAAACATCCCTAGTTCTTAGTTAAAACTTTGCTTCTTGCTACTTCTGCAACATCTCCTCACGCAGCTGCAGTTCTCTGTTCCACAGGCTGTTCAGAGTGTGCCCAGGTGGCCAAGGAGGCCAGTGGAGCAGGAATAGCATGGCCAGCAGGAGCACGGCAGGGATTGTCCCTCTGTACTTGGCACTGGTGAGGTCACAATTTGAATCCCGGGCTGGAATGTGTCCAGCGAAGGGAATGGAGCTGGGGAAGGGTCTGAAGTGTTCTGAGAAGCCACTGAGGGAGCTGGGGGGGTTCAGCCTGGAGGGAAGGAGGCTCAGGAGGGACATTATCACTCTCTACAACCACCTGAAAGGCAGGGCTCGGTCTCTTCTCCCAGGGAACAAGTGGCAGGATGAGAGGAAGTGGCCTAATGTTGCACCAGAAGAGGTTTAGATTGGATATTAGGACTTTTTTTTCATGGAAAAGGGTACCAAGGATTGGAAGAGGCTGTCCAGGGATGCAGTTGAGTCCTCAACCCTGGAGATATGTGAAGACAAGTCAACGTGGCACTTACAGACATGGCCATGGTGGACTTGGCAGTGCCAATTTGCAGCCAGACTCAGTGATCCAAATAATTTCCAATCCAAATGATTCTATGATTTGTTTGGAAGAAAAGTAAAATACTTTCACGTATAAGTCTTTTTATGGTATTGCTGTTTTATCCTGGTAACTTTCACACAACTTGAATTTTAAATATGTTTACTGTGTCTGTCTGGGACAGAGTTAATTTCTTTCCAGCTGCCTTTTGGTGACCAAAACAGTGCTGAGAACATACCATTGTTTTATTTAGAAAGTAAGAATTAAGTATATAAACCTCCTTACTCTTATAAATACAGTTCAAAGAAGTCTACTTAAGAAAATGAATAATTAAAAATGTTAAGTATTGTAGAAGAATGTTCCAAGATATATTCCCCCAATTACTTTCTGAGATATAAGTTAAAAGATGAAGGTGAAAATGGATGCAGCTGCATTGAAAGAAATGTTTGCAGGCTGGCACAGGAAAACCTCAGTGCCATCTGTGAAAAACAGTACCAGGCAATTCAAAACTCCTGTTACCATAAACTACAGAAATGTCTCCTAATTAGCTAAAAAGCAGCTAAAAAATTAATTGTTGATTAATGCATATACTGTAAAACAGTTATTTTAACTGGGAGGGTAATATAAACAGTCTGGTAGGGTAAAAACATCAGTACTTTGACAAGATTGGTCTCAAAAACTTCATAACACAAGAAGAACTGTATATTAGTGACAGTTATTTAAAAAAAAAATAAATCCCCTATAGAAAGAAGCTATTCAAACCAAAATTATTTCCCTGGATAAATCAATAGGAAAATTACCAGCTGACAAGGATACTGTTCAAATAATTGTGAAAACTAAAGTACTTTCATCACTCACAGAGCTGTCAAATAATTTAGAGGACTTTTAGTAGGTTCTTCATTGCGGAGGCCATACATTGTGTCTACTGAGGCAAGGTAGCTTTTACAAGTCTGTTCCACGTGTAAATGTCTCACAGCTTTGTGCTCTGAGTCACACTTTTCAGTGCCTAAAGGGGGCCACAAGAGAGCTGGAGAGGGACTTATCTCAAGGGCATTGAGAGATATGATGAGGGCTAATGGCTGTAAACTGAAAGAGAGGAGGTTTAGATTGGCTATCAGGAAGAAATTCTGTCTTTGTGAGGTTGGTGAGACCCTGGCACAGGTTGCCCAGAAAAGCTGTGGCTGCCCCATCCCTGTTCAAGTGTTCAAGGACAGACTGGATGGTTTGAGGTTTGAGCAACGTGGCTCTGTGGCATCCTGCCCATGGCAGGGAGTTGAAACTGGACAATCTTTGACCTTCATTCCAACCCAAACCATTTTATGATTCTATGGCAGAAATTTATCAGGACTGGACAGGCCCTAACGGCAGCAGTCCCCAAACCACAGCTTCTGAGCAAACTTGGCTCAGAAAATTGTGTTGCAATGATTAATGCAATGGGAAATAAATAATATTTTAATAATAACACTTGAGCACCTGAGATTGCACCAGCTCCCTTCCACATCCTCTTCTGAAACACATGAACTTGTGTATTCCCATTTTTTGTATCAATCAAAAAAGCCCAAACCTCTGTTCTGTATTTTCAAGGTTATGGAGTGACAGCTTGATGAGTAAAGATCTCCTTTCATAGTGCATGCTTTTTCATAAATCAATCGGTCATTTTGAACTATAGCCCAAAGAACAGAGGAAGTATCAGATGTGTCCATTATAAAGGTAGAAATTTTAGACAGCCCATCACTAAGAAGCTAAACTGGAACTCAGTCAACAAAAGTTGGTGCTATTGACCTCAGAGATATTAATGTTTTATGCTGCATTTTTGTAGCTCTAAGCACTAAATTTATTACCTGTTCAAAATACAAGGAAAAAATCTGACACGCAAATAAAACACATTTGTAAGAAAAAAACATTGCATTCTCATGCTTCAGGAAGGATGCACAAATAACTGGGTAGAAAATTGAAAAACAAAATCACATATTGTATTCCCAAAACATGGATAACACAGTTAACTTTGCAGCTCAGTGATGACCAAAACTGCTGAAATCTTACCAATGTTATATCATGAATCTACTATAAATAAAAAGTCTGGGAGGCAAAGGTTGGGTTCTGCAAGTTCCAAAAGAACCTCCTCATTTTTTTATCCCACTTCACCCTGGCCTGTTTAAAATCTCTGAGGCATAGTCAATATTACCCAAATCCCAAGCATTATTATTTCAGTTGCTCTTTAATTTAATGAAAACATTCCTTGTGACTGAGTAAATTAATGACTTCTGCTAATGTCACCAGCTCAAGAAAACCCGTCATCCCATCCTCTTAATATCAAAAATATTCAGCAGAGCAGTAATCATGTCAATGACATTTTTCTTACACACATAAACACTACACAAACATTTTAAAAAAAGGTTTGATAAAAGTAACACACTAGATTTCAATAGCACCTGAACAAAAATTTCTTTCAAAAAACACCAACAATTCAAAATCTGTCCTTCTCCTTCAGGAAACAAGAAAATCGTAATGTGCCCATCATGGGACAAAAGAGATCCTTATCCCCACAGTGATAATCTCAATCACACCAATGATTGTGCCATATTCTGGATTATATTAGGATACAAGATTAGGTAGCACTGTGGACATAAATCACCATCCCTGGAAGTGTTCAAAAAGTGTGTGAATGTGGCATTTGGGGACATAGTGAACACAATGGTGTTAACAGATGGACTGTGACCTGAAAGGTCTTTTTCAGTATTAATGATTCTAAGATTTTATGCTACAAACCACTTTTCTCCCCCATATTTACTCCAGCTCGTTTTTTTTTCCAAACCACTTTGTACATTTTTGGGAAGTATTTTAAATAACTGAATCCCAGATTCTTACTGAAATGTAAACTCCTTTATGTATTCCAGTAAGTGCTTCTTAATATACAGCAGAGGTCCTGAGACACCCAAAACCCTGCAAAACTACTGTTTAGGGTATGCATGATGAACCAAAAAATAAATGTTGTAATAGCTGTGTTCTAAATTAACTTGGAGTGCACATGTTTTTGTGTTTGTATACTGTGGCTATTTTGGGGTACCTAAAGCTTTTAAGAATTCACACAATAACTACAATTATATCTTTTGTGCTTTCCAAATGTACTGTGCACTTCAATGGAGCTCATCCCAGTGCTCAAGTAAAACATTCCTCACTGAATTTTCTCATCATAGTAGATGACACTCCTCACCTTCTGCCAGACCAAAAATTCCATGATTCACTTCTCATTGTGGTGTATGACAGTATTTACTTTGTCTGGGATTTTTAAAGGAAATAAAACTTTCAGAATCATAACTCAGATTGCGTGAGAGTGCATACAAAATGTAAAACACAGAAGTATCTGTGAGAGATGGAAATTATGCCTAGGAATACAAAGAAAAAGAGTAATCCATAGAGTTGAAAACAGGCTGAGATTAAGAAATGTCATATTGCTTGAAATCCCCAAAGGCAAAGACACAGAAGGCATTTTATAAAAATGGATTATTAAGGTGCTGAGGGTAGACAGTTTCTACTTCCTTCTGGAACAGAACATGGCAAATAAAATGACTGAAAATGGAACAAGATGTTTCCCTGTATTTTCTAAGCTCATTTCAGAGAAGCAAGTAATTATATGCCTCATACACAAGAATCAAGAGATAATGCAAGCTAGTATAAAAATAATTTATATACAGTATACACAGTGACATCAGAAATACAAGTTGATACAAAACATGTTAAATGCTCCAGAATAGTGCATCTTACTTTAAAAGTGAAACCCCCAAGTGCCCCTGATACTCTGTAACATTCCTTAGCTGGGTGGAAAGAAAAAAAAAAACAGGTTCTGAAAGTGTAGCCACTGGCAAAGCACTGATGGTTGAACTTGACAGTGTAAAAAAGCTGCTCTACCCCATGCTCGCTGTCCCCAAGGATAACAGACTAATAACTAATGTTTTCATTTTTCTGGTTTAGGTAATATGATACCATATTATCAGAGCCTAAATTCCATACTGGTTCTCACCTAAACCATAAAATTTTTGTTCCAATTTGCAAAACAGAAAATTATTTTTCCTTTTATTTTACAAAAAAAAAATGCAGTTGTAACATATTCCTCCAGCACACGAATTTTTAAATATGAAACTTTATGATGTGTAACAATTAGAATTGGATTTAAAGTAAGATAGATACTTAGTATTCAGAAAAGCAAGAGAAGAACACAATAATGTGTACTCATGTCATTCTTGCATCTGTAATGTTTACTCACAACACAGGCAGCTCCAAGAACCACTAAAATCTTTCAGACAAGTCTATATTGCAAGAATATCCACCCAGGTATGAGAGCCATTAATTTCCACAGTGTCAGAATGCCAAAATCCAGACCAAAAAAACCAAAATGGTGAGAGACTTACCCCATTTAAAGGAAATGTTTTCCATCCTAGTTCTCCAAGTGCAGTTGTAGTATCAAGTAACACAACTGAAAATGGAAAAAGAAATGGTGTTTGTGGTATTGCTTGAATTAGACATAGCAAAGTATTAAAACAGGAAGGACTGAACTTGCCATGTTAGCCAGGTTCATTTGGGCTTTCATGGCTTACATTTCTTACCTAAAAAATGTCTCAAAACTCATAAAAACCCCTAAATCTTTTGCAGAAAACATTGTCAAAATCACAGTACACTACTGTTATTTAGCCATTAAAAGATGCTGATCAAACATGCACATTCCTGCAATCCCTTGCCTGGAAATCTGGATAGTCTGCAGCATTAAAGCTAATAAAATAGTTTCAAAAGTAAGATTTTTTTAATGAAACCCATAAACTTCCCAGAAATAAAGTGATACAATTTAAAAATGGAGAACACAGAAAGACAACTTCAGTTTCTCTCTTGGATGGAGTATCACAGTGCTAATATCTGCTGCATATGTTTTGCATCACTTCTGTAATATTCATGTTGTTTTTTTGGATATATGATAGGATGTGCATTATTATATATTACAAAATATTTCTGCATTATTTTAATGTTAAATTACATTAACTTCCTTTTTCACTTCCATTCACTGATGCTAAACAAAATACACATAGCACATGAGACATTTTACCCACAGGTACTACTGCCCTCTAATGGAATTGTTTCATCCAACCCTCTAACTTCAGAAATCTATATTAGGATTTAAACACAAAATTAAGTATTATACAGGGCAGTTTATTTTAATCATTGAGTTGGTGTGTTTTGACTGCTGAGTTCCTCCTAACATCCCACTAATTCCAGTTCTTTGCACGGTTAAATGATGGAGAAAAATAATTAAACAATTAATTTGAAACATGACCTCACTATGCACACATTTGTGGGGTTTATATTGCAGTGTGCTATCTTCCACCTCTTGTCTGTCCAAATAATCTATGTACAGCTATCTCTAATGTGTTTCTATAAAGCAGTACAGCAGCAGCAGAAACCTGGTCGTGTTCTTCTGCCTTATGGAAAAGGCACCTTGGCATGGACACTGAACTTGGCAGCTTATTAGAGAAATCCTGACCCAGCATCTTCCCTTCTCTTTTGTACTAGTGACACTTAGAGCTCCTCTACGTTTGAATGGATGACTTTTAACCTGAAGCTGAAGTTTGCTGTCTCATCAACAGACTTACAGGCAAATAAAAAGCTCAACATAAACCACATAAAAGCTTAATGATTTATGTGAATAAACGATGGCATTTTAAAAATATATTCAACGAAGAGGAGTATTCTGCTCTTCCCTTCTTCACCATTTCACTGTATGAAGCTTTGTGAATAATGTGAGTATACATTAATAATTTTTTACAATCCCTATTTTACGTCCAAAAAAAAGAATCACTATCCTCATTTAGACTATTGCTGTCTTCCACGTGTTTAAAAAGCTGTGATTTACTGCTGTCAGAGTATTTTCTATTAGTGTCAGGCTACCATGCTCTTGTGGACGAGTCAAAAAAAGCATCTTCTCACTTGACATTTGATGCAGCAGTTTCCTGTGTAAAACTTTTAAAAGATAATCTACTGGAGATCTGTTATCTCCAAAAAAAAAAAAAAAGGTAAAACAAACAAACTGGATTTACATATTTCTTTTTGATAGAGAAACTGCTCACAGGTTTCTGAGAATATATCAGTTCATCTTAGGTGTTTGTTTCCTTCTTTCCATGTCTCCCCCATCCTCCCTCTACCCAGAAAACATGGACTATTTCTTATGTACTTTGTTTCCAGCTGAGTTTCAAGTTACATCTTGCTCTTTGGATTTACAGGCTGAAATAATTTTTTCTACAAGCAGCATTAGGGTTTGAAGTGTCATTTCAGTTTTACTATTTTTGTGGTAGCAAGATTGCAATTTAATAAACATCATCCAGGTATTCAAAATTAATACTTCTGTGGAACAAGAGCCAAAATACAGAAAGGAAAACTAATTCATTTCTTCAGTGGAGCCTGAATTAATTAATATTCCTTGCCTGAATTAATCAAGTACTACTTGAAGGCTCAAAGCTATACATTAAAAAATTAAAAACTAGAGTAAATCCATCACTGAAAGTATATTAAGTTTAGATTTAGTTGAGCCATGATCTAATAATATTCCTCATATATATTTACCAAATGATTCCCAATGAGTAATTGAGTTTTGTTAAAATACAGTTTTTGATACAGTTGACATACCAAGGCTCTTGACTGCTCATGTATTCTCACCTGTAGCTACCAATTCTGTAAGAATTGGAAAATTCAAACCAATAGGAGAATTTTCCAACTGGAGAATTCAAACCACCAAACAACTACTAACTAGAGCTAGAATGATATCACCTTCTGGGTCAGAAATGAAAATCATAAAAATGAAAAGACTACCTTTCCAACAGCTCTTGTATTAAAGACATAAAATAATTATCAATCAAAAATGTGCAAATACAAAAGATCAAGTAAACCTTATGTTTATGCCAAAGAAACACAAACTCCAGTGAAGCTGTGGATTCAACAGGGTCTGCTAGACAAATGAGGGCATGGATAAAGCAATAAAATCCTTGCACACTTCAGAGGTTTGGAGATGTCTACATGCTAGACTTCAGTGTGGGACAGAGACACCCAAGCTCTCTTCAAACGAGGTGATTAAGGAGCAGCCTATCCCCAGCAGCACAGACCTGATGGCAGCAAATCTGCACTGCCAAGGAGCTTCCAACTCACAGCTCTCATGGCAGAAAATTCCCTCTGCCAAAGAGCTCCAGGCTATGAGGAATGTCAGCATGTAAACATCTGAATTACACACAGCAGTGGAGGCTTCTCCTCTGCCTGCAGGACAGGGAAAGAAGTTTCAAAAGAACTGGAAACTGACATGCAGATTGACTAAAAACGATGGTGGGCACCACTCCTATGATGATTAGAATGAGAAAATTCCCTAAAATGCTAATGGGATCTTGAAGTCATATTTATTGACCCTTGTCCCTACATTTACTTAGTTATGCTCCTTTGTATGCCACAAAAAGCTCCATCCTTCTTAAAAAAAATGAAAAGTGTCCATTATGGACAAGCCATTAGCTGCCAGCATAAACAGAAGTGTGTTTGGAACTACTGCAGTGAATATTTTATGGGAAAAGCTCTGAGTACACTGGTAGAGAAATGTTATTGACATTTGTGACATCCAACCTCTACTTTTAGCAGGCACTTTTCTGAGGTGATGCCTCTAAAACTTGCCCCATGAACAAGAGTTTAAGTCTGCCATTACAAAGTCAGGTCACGATTCAAAATGAACTCAAAGACCCTTTTTAAAAAACTCTTTGGATAAAAAGAACGCAGATTTAGGATTTGAATATTCTTTCTTAAAAAACTGGGGATACTAACACTTGCCCAACAATAATATACAGACTTAAACATACATCTGTAAGCCTATTGGTTAATTACCTGCTCATTTCATTCTTAGAAGTGTTTAGCTTTTTTTTCCAGTACATTAATATATATTGTATTATTATTAATTATTATGTCATATTGAGCTTCGGTTTCCTTTCTTCTGGACATTATCTTACACTGCTATTATTAGACTTTACAAGTGAAATTAATCTTTTCAGAGGTTTTACCTGGTCCCAAGGAAACTGTTTTACCTAAAATTAAGATGAGCAGAGCTCCGAGGATTGACAGGGTGGAATTTGATTTTCTTTCCAAAATACTCTTCTAAAGATGAACTCTGCAATCGTGTCTCCACAACTAAGGAAAAAAGCCTTCCAAATATTCATTTCACCAGTTTATTTTCTTTTTTCACACATCTCCAGACAGGGTATGTGTAAATTAACACAATTAATACAGGATTTTGGCCAACTTATTGGAATCACAGTCAGGTAACAGATCACCCAGGTTGATCTGCTCATTTTAGATATTTCACTGTTGCCTCTAGAGTGGGTAAGCCCAAAATTTGCAAGGGAAGCAGAGCCATACACAGACATTAATCTCTGAAGACAGCACTAATAACTCAGGAACATCTCATCTGTACTGATAAAGGATACCCAAAAATCCCCTGAAAGTTTCAGTACCTTCCAGCACAGCAGATCTTTACAAATGACCCCCAGAAATGGGCAAAACTGGCACCTTTTTCTGAGAACTTTATTATTGACTTCAAAGTTTATATTTATAAGGCAAACACACAGACCTCTTGAAGCCTCTCATTTCCAGCCTGCAAGAGAGTTGTTACTTTCTTCTGAAGTGTCTGTACTTTCTTTCAAGTTTAATGGTTTTTTTCATTTTTAAAAAGAGGATCATATGCAGTAAATAACTCCTTTTAACAATATATATTAGGAGTCTTGGCTATTTTTATATCTTGTTTATATATCCAAGGTCACATTAGCCTATTCTTTGCTGCAGCATTGCACTCAAAGGCTGTTATTAATCTAAAAGATCACAGTCCTGTACAGATGCACTCCTTTTCATATTTTTTTTTTTCAGTTTGGGTTAAGTTTTTGCTCTTAAATGCACAAAGATCCATTTGTTTATATTAAAACAGCTTCCATTTGCAAGGGCTGACCTTTACTAAGTGATAAAGGCTCCTCCCTGTCTGCACATCCTCCTTTCTTTACTTACTGCTCTTTTGTCAGGTATTGAGTTTCTATTTATTTTCATGTTTTAATGAAAAATGTTAGAATATTGGAAGATGTATAACAAATATCTCAAATTCTGTGATTTAATGGTCACTAAAACTACTTCAAGGCTTCTTAGACCTCAGGGTTTTTTTAAACCAATTTAGTAAAAGAAAACTAAGCTTTTTACTGTCAGAAGACTGTCATTATCTGTTATAATATAAAAAATCTCAACATATTACTGCTGTAGTTTGCCTGCCTGAGGAAGACACAAAGAAGGGGATATGCAATATCCAAGTTACCCTGGCAATTAACATGCAATCAACTGGGAAAATTATTTAAATGCTTGGTTTAATGACCAGGCCTGTTTTCCATAAACCAAATAAACCGGCATTCATTATACACCTATCAATTAAATCCTTTTCCATAATTTTCATTATTTTGCATGCAACAGCTATCTGGTTTAGGCAAGATTAATGAGATGCAGTAATAAAGTATGAGGAGCACCTGTCTAGATAGCAGTTCTGCCAGGGAAGTGTGCAGGAGTCACAGCAAATCAGAGAGTAAACAAAGTATTGACAATGCTGTTTGCCTGAGATAAGCGGGATTAAAGCCAGCAAAATAGACAGAGTAATCCTTCCACTCTCCTCAACATTTCCAAGAGTTTTATGTCAGACTCCAAGAAAATCCTTGCTACCCTACAGTTGTAAAGAAGAGGGAGAGCTGTGACTAATTGGGAAGCTGGGGAATCTCCACTCCAGGAGGCTTTTAAGACACCTTGAACACAGCCAGGCCTGGTTTCTGCATAATCTTCTGTTGCCTTGGGGCAGAGCACAGGAGATAAATGACTTCTCCAAAAGTGAGTTTTATAAAAATCTAGTTACCTGGTTCATGGTGCTTCCTTTTTCTTTTCAAACCACAACTCTAACACTTGCTTTTTCAGTATTCCTGAATTCCCTGAGTCCCCAAACTCATTAAATTTATCATCAATAGCCCAGAGATGTCCTCAGCCAATTCTTTCAGGACTCTTGGAAGAGAACTATTTACACCAGATGGGGAGTACTTCATATTCTTCATGTTATATGAAAAAATCACTAATTTCTGATTTTCCCGATTTCAAACATGTTATTTTCTGCCTCTTTCTAAAAATAGTTCAATACTGTATACTCAAACATTTCTATTCATAATGCAGTAGAGAAATTCCCATTATCCTGAGTGTTGTGAGACTTGGGCTTTTACCTAACACACTTACTTTTCATTTTCAGTTTTCTACACTACCTATTTTCTAACGTGCTAATTTCCACATGTATCTTCTCTTTTCCATTAATTACAAGAAATGTTTATGTTTCTAGTTTCTGCTTTCATGTTACCTGCAACTGTCTTTCTGAAAGTAGGGTTTAAAAGCAGATTTTTTTTTTTAATTGGCAAGCTCTAACTTCAGGGTTTGAAGTTTCCAACCACAAACATATTTTAACGAGCATTTTTCCTCCCTTACCAATGCCATTTAATTTTAAAAAAAGCAACTGCAATACTTTAAACACCTATCAAAATATCTGATAATCAATTGCTGTAATTTACAATTTAGAAATATTTAAGACAGACAGAGTTATTTTCAATAAACACGAATCCTTGCACCCAAAAGAAATAACAGTAAAATTTTGTGTTTTTTTTCTTTCTATTATTTTAATGCCTGTCTATAATTCTGGCAAAGATATTAAAGTAGGGGGAGAAATTCAAGAATTTATCAGTTAAAGGCACATAGTCAATAAAAGATTCAGTCTTGTCCAGTAAGGTGGAGTCCAAGTTTTATTTCACAAATACCAAATGAAGCCTTGGAAATCCACTTGATACACTCAGTGGCACCAAATGCATAGAGAAAATCTGTCAGTGCAGAAACACGTGACAATTTCTGCACTGAAATCTTTCTAGGGTAACAGTTACATGGCTAGATTTTAACTACTTATTCTGCCACCCAGCAGGTTATTTTGCTCTAAGACAGCTGTAAACATTTTGTATTTTGAGGTCTCACATATGCACTTGCTTCTCCCATGTGAGTCTTACTCATCAGCACAAGAAAAAATAAAACTACTGAAGTAAAAAGAAAGCATACTCGCATCCAAAACAAATGGGCTTACCTCAGAAAAAGATGAGGCCCCAAGTTTTCTTCAGGTAATTGTGGAATGGAAAATGAGTAGGTAATGCCCTACCTCTCCCAGCCTGTGACAGAGCTTTTTCCCCAAGAGCAGCGTCGAAGGGATTTCAAAGTGATTTTGTTGATCAGTGCACTTTCAGAGGGGAAAGCAAAGCAGAAGGTAGTGAAATCCATGGCTCAGCCAGAAGGGATGAACTCCTACGTTAGGAATGCACCAGAGGGGGCTGAGCACTGCAATGTCAGCCCTGCAGGACAGGCAGGGAACTCAGAACCCAGGAAGTCCTGGCAGGCAGAGGCTGATTGCTCTACTTTAATGTGCTCCTCACAAAGAATGAGATAGGGAGAAGGGGGTTTATGTGCCAGGGAATGTGGTCTTACCATTGATTCAGCTTTAAGATACTCCTTTACAGCAGAGATTGCTCTTCAAATGAAGTGAGATGAATGAATGCTGTTCACAGCTCCAGAAAATTAGAGCTGTATTATTTTTCTATGCTTTTGGTTCCACATGTGTAATATAACAAGATTAAGAGCTAACCCTGATAAAAACAGGAGTCACAAAATGATGATAGGAGCCCAGCTGCTCTATTTAATAGTTTTCAATCTGCCTTGAAAATACTAATTGATATTCAATTCACCATCATGTTAATGTCAACAGTAGATTACCGGGCAGCATTTCCTAAATGAACACGAATACCTGACAGTTTTGTCAGCCCTGTATATTAACCTAAGTATATCTTCATTAGGGAAATTAAAAACAACTGAAATTCAGACAAACAGATTTATCTTTCCCCGCACTGGTAAATGACTTGTGTGTTGAAGCCAATTCTCTTAGGTTGGGACTAATGCTAAATTTAATATTCTTCACTTTGCTGTTAACCTTTTTTTACTCTGCATTCTTAGAAGCAGTTTCTTTTATGTCTTTTACTTTAATTCTTGTATTGAGTGGTGATAAAATGAACAAAAAGTTAATGTCACAACATCCATAAGTGAAAAAAAAAAAAAACACACAACATACTAAAGGTCTTGGAAAATTAAAACAATACCTATACATAACTGTCAGCCAAACTAATTATATACATGAAGTTAATAACTCCATGGCTACTGCTACTATACTCCATACATTTTGATAATTCCTGTTGAAGTGGGGTAGAAATTTTCCACTGGAGTTCATGGGCATAATCAAACCCACCCTAGGCACCCTTTCCTCCTTGCCCTGCCCTGATCCAAAGATGCCTCTCTAATAGTGAAGAATGAAATGGCATTGCAAAGGTTTGTTGCCTTTTCCCAGTGCATACCTGGGAAGGTTGATACAGAAACATCTTTCAACCTCATAATCTGTCTCTTTTTAAGTGGAGTGAGAAGTGTGGAGAGTGGAGTGTTCCACAGCAGTCCCTTTAAATAAAGAAGTTTTGAGGAGAGCAGCTGTTAATGTCACAGATAGGAACTGGGAGGACAGATGGCCGCTGCTTACTCAAATAGTCACTTAATAACCATAATGAAAAATTAGCAGTTTGGTGACTCTGAGGAAAAGAACAGACAAATCTTAGAAGAGGAACAAAGGCTGAAGCAACTGAAGTTTGTGCTTGACTGGCAGCACAGCCTCATGAAGAGCTGTTTGAGAATCTCTGGCTCAAGGACTAAGACCAGTCCAGGATTATAGGCAGAGCCCTTGAGTGTGGTGTGTTCAGAGCTGCAGTGCTGCTTCAGATAGGCTGAGAGCAAGAACTGGGAGTCTGAAACTGATACACAGACAAAACTGACATGGGAACAACTGCCAGGGAAGTTCCAGACATGAAACACAAAGGAGGGCTCTTCTGCAGTGCACAGACCCACCCATTGAAGCCAACCTTCACCACTCTTTTTACCACTCTCTTTACCACTCTCTTACCATCTTCTACTATTTCTGTAATTCAGCCTAACTTTTTAACTCCAGACCACTAAATCAGAGTTTACCTATATGCACTCCATATTTTTACATTATAAAAAATGAAATGGGGTTATCCTTATTTTGCAGGCAGAAAAGCTACAATGCAGAAAGCAAAGCAAACATCCAGCCCAGAAATGGCAGATCCTGACTCGCCTGCTTTTCCCAGCCAACAGGAAAGTTAAACTTGTCCGTATGAAGTGGTGCAGAGGGTGGAAAAGCACAGCTGCTCAATCTCCATCTGTTGCAGACCTGTACTCTGAACTACCACTCAGAATTCATCCACAAGAAATACAAATGGGCCTCCAGAAGTGACAGGACATTTATTATTATCCACTCCAGACCTATGGCACTGCCACACAAACAGGATGAAGTTAGTATTTCATACTGAAATAGAAATACATGCTCCCTGATCTCCCTAATGACCCAGTCTCCTGGTTAATAAAGGTAACACAGCAATGTTTGGGTTGTTGCTGGGTAATGCTCACCCCAAATCCAGGACTTTTCAGAGTCTCATGCTGTGCCAATGCACAAAAAGCTGAGAGGAAGCACGGCCAGGACAAGTGATCCAAACTGGCCAAAGGGATATTCCATACCCCAGAACATCATGCTCAGTGTGTTACCTGAATGGTGCTGGCTGTGAGGAGCTGAGCAGTGCTCGGGCAGGCTGGGCATTGGACAGTGAGAGATGAACAACTGTGTTGTGCACCACTTGTTTTTCTTAGGTTTTATATCTCTTTTTACTTCCAACTGTTGTTGTTGTTCTTCTTCCTCATCACCATTATTACTGTTACTATTATTATTATTATTCTATTACATTTTACTTTGTTTCAATTATTAAACTGTTCTTACCTCAACCAACAAGTTTTTTACTTTTTTTTGATGCTCTTCCCCATTCCACCTGAGAGAGTTGAGGGATTGAGCAAGTGGCTGCCTTGTACTTGCAATGTACCAATAATGACTCCTAAGAAAGCAAGTGACATACAAAGGATAAAGGAGGACTATTAAGGCTGCATTTGGGTTTTTTCCTGCTGGTTAGAGGTAATGTGGTTAGTAATGACTTTAGCTGTCAGTAGATAAGGAAAGTCATCAGTAGAGCCACAAGCTGAGGGCATATCAAAGCAGAAGCAACCATGACTTCCAAGAATGTAAAACACTCTCAAGCAAATAGAGCAGTTTTTCTGCTTTGCTTCTTGAAGTGGTATCTTGATAAGTTATCTGCCTGAGAAGTGAAATATTTAATACACTTGACCTTATTACTGTATTACTGAAAGTGACCATGATGTATAGAGGAGGAGTTTAACAGAAGCCATATGAAAAAAAACCTTCTAGGATGGAACATAAAGGCAACTCAGAAAATGAGGTTACCATTTGGCTACATTACATGTTTTCTTTTATTTTAATGCAGAACCTCAAAAATATACCAAAATAAATGCAACTTCTTAGAAAGCAGAGTTGTTACACTCATGACAAATATTCCCAGAGATATCTCCTAGTTTCATATTTATGGTGTTAAAATGTTTCTTATCTGCTTTGATTAAATATCCACACAGCCAGTTTAATGTTTTTGAGCTTTGTAATTCTCTGTTTCACTTCGTCAGTCTGTCACTTCTTCCACTAGCTCTTCATTTATAATTTATGGTGTCAAGCACCAAGTTTTCACAGCATGAACATTTTACAGGTGCTAGGTCAGGCTGTCAAGCTAAAGTACATACTAATGATCAGTGGCTTTTAAAAATCTTGGTCTTGTGATGCACAGTGGAACATCAACATGAAGGATCAACTTTTTATCAATTAATCAAGTTTGCAATACTTTTAACTTTATAAACAAATAAATATACAGCATCTTGTCACTTACTTGACAGGAAATAAGTTTGACTATCTAACCAAAGATCAAATTATTTTAAAATATTGGACAGCATGGAGTACCCACCTCTACTATGCAGACTTTGAGCTTGGAATTATATACTTTTAATACACATTCACACAGATTTAAATTTCAAAGATAACTGAAGAGCATTAAATAGATCTGAGAATGTCGTCATTCATCTAGTAAACTGTTGAGTAACTGGGCTTGTATTCCACAGTATATAGTTACCCCCCTTTTTCCTTTTGTACTATGAAACAATCTAATTGGAGAAAATAAACTATTTTTTCTGATTTCACATCAAGAAATGAAAGTAAAAAGATTGCTTTTCCATTTTTAAGGATTTTTTTTTCAGATTTTCTGTAGTGCAAGAGGTGATTTAGACAGGTACAGCATTGCAACAGTAGTCAAGTGCTGGAAAGGCAGCAGCTCTCTGGGGCTTGGCTCAAAGCACTGCTTCAAAGGGCTACTTGAGACTTAAGTGTCTGTTACATAACCCAGTGATGCAAGAGCAATGTCACTGAGGATGGCTGGAGCACTGCCCAGGGACTCTGCAGGCAATGCCAAATACAGATTACATAATAATACACGCACACTGCCAGTGAAGAAGACAGGAACCTTTATATTTCAATGATTACCACAAAGGAAATGTTTGAATCAAAATGTGCTTTATGACATTTTTCTTCAAAACTTTTTTTTCCCCACTCTTTTGCTATTCTGCCTGAAATGTCTGAGCAGAGAAAACATGGGAAGGGGACAAACAGCACAATGGCTGTGGAGATGAGTTACTCTATTAAGGGAAAAATAGGCAATAATTTCTTTTTTTTTTTTTAATTATTTTCTCCTATCTGAACACTGCAACAACGAAAATGCTCAGTTTGTCTGGGAAGGCTATTCAGCATACCACAGAATTATAGAATTACAAAATAGTTCAGGTCAGAGGGATCCTCTACAGATTACCTAGTCCAGCTACATTGACAGGGACATTTTCCAACCCCATCCAATCTGGCCTTGGACACTTCCAAGGATGGGGCAGCTACAAATCCTCTGGGCAATCTGTGCCAGTCCTTCATTACCCTCACAGTAAGGAATCTCTTCTTTATATCTAATCTAGACCTACCCCCTTTCAATTAAACCAGAGAGGAAGAGAGATGTTATGCTGAAAAGCCAAAAAAAAATCACAACAGAAGGCAGAATTGGAGTTGAAGAAAAACAGGGATTGGAGAACGCTAATGAAAAGTGGTAACATATTTAGAGGCTGTACAGGAAGACAATGGACACTGTTAAAAAGAGATAATACTATTCTTTGCACATCAGGAATGAGGCAGGAGTTGGAAAACGGATGCAGCTAACAGGTTTTGCACAGATTTGCTTCCATTAAGACAACTTGTCACCTAACTGTAGCTAGAATCCAAAATATATCATCAGTAACTGATCAGTGTAAAATTTTAAATCGCTGTAACTAACTGATCTGTGTAAAAGTCTAAATCACTGTCTTTCAAAATGCAGCAATTTACCAGACACACTAAAACTAAGACAACTGAAGCTGTCTTCTTTCTCATTTCAGACTGCATGGCAGAAGGCTGTCTGCAAGAAGCAAGGCTTCATTTACATTAATGATAGAGTTATTCCGGAGTAAACAACATCCTTGAGAGAGTTAGCATACATTTAATTGAGACTCTTGGATCTATGAATAGTTTCAGGCCAAGCATTCTTTTACATTATGTATGGGGGTTTTTTTGCCTATAAGAAGAATTATTAAGGACTATAAGGAGTCAGATGGAGAAAATCAGAGTTAAAAGGAAACGTTTCCTGGTTAAAATTAAATATATGATTATATCCCTAGTTAAAAGAGCAACTCTAAAGGGAGATAGCATTTAAAATTGAATACAAATTTATCACATAAAGTTCATAAATCCAGCCTGCTTCCTTTTCATAAGTCCAAAGCCTCCTTTTTCACTAGAGCTAGCGACCACCATACCTGAGCAATTAGAAATATTGCTTTCACTTTCCCACCTGTTCAAAATCATTTTCAGCCTATGAATAGAATATTTTCTCATAGCAGGTTTCTCTACACTCTCCATAATGCAATCAATTATTGTTTACTGCTGTTTCCCACCACCAGTAATGAATGACTTGATCAGAATCTCAGAGTGCTTTTTTGATTGCCCACAGTCCCTTCATTTCCAGTGCTTGCTCTCAATCAGATCAAGTGATTTAAATCTCATACTTAATTTAAAACAGATGAAGGAAGAATTTAAGATGTTTCATTCGTGTAAATACCAAATTTATAACAATGAATATTATCTTTTATATTGCTACATAGCTTAATTCATTTCATCTAAGAGCAATAAAACAGGGTAAGCACTGAGTGATCCTAACAGCCAAGCAGAATCAAATTATGGAAGAAAAAGCTGACATCTGAATTATAATGCATTAAGGTAAAATTACAGTTGAATTTGAAGATAATTTCATTCAATTTGACTTCAAGAAAGCAGCACTTCTTTCAGCATTAATTTGGAATTATACAAACCAAAAACTGTTTTGAATCTCTAAAAATTATCTATGTTTTCTTTTAAGATATGATTAAATAATTGATTGTGTGACAACACCATATTGGTAGTGAACATTTTAGCTTATCATGTACATTTCATTGTATAAGTGTCAAAAATAAGTCTGGGTTAGGAAACTAAAACAAATTGTAAAAGATTTTTCGCAGCTTTAAATACAGAACTAAAGATGTGAGCAAGTTCATAAAAGGCATAGTTTTGAGACAGATAGATTTAATGTGCAATTTGTGAGGCAATTCCTCAACTATTAGTCATGAGACTGATCTTATTTATTATTTAAGTCAGGATAGGCTTGGACTAATGGGATTTTTTGCATGGAAAAGTTGGAAGGCATTGTCAACTCAACTAAAGGCTGAAACTAAAGGCTATGGGTGGGAGGCTATGGGAAGAGAAGGAATAATTCTTTTCTGGTATAATAAAGAAGGAAGAACATTAAATATAAAATATCAGACAACCCAAAGGGAGTCAAGCAGAATTTCTTTTATGAAATAGGAGTCTAGCAGCAGCCAGAGAAGATAAGACATCTGCATATTAACTGCTGACAAGCCAACCAAGGACCAATCCAACAACACAAGAATGAAGGAGACAAACATGACAGGAACTATCCAATATTCAGAATAATAAAAATGCTACTATTACACAATGTACCAGTAAAATCCCACCAGCAAAGCTGTATGTGGTTCTGGCCACCTTTTTTTTTTTTNTGCCCCTCTTTTTTTTTTTTTTTTTTTTTTTTTCAAGAAAGAGAGAATTAAACAGGATGAAGAATAAGCAAAGGCAACTGTAACTGTCACAGAGATCAGAAATCTCTTGAGTGAAAAATGAATACCACACACCAAAACCCAAAAGAAGAGATATGACTTCTCCTACAACAGTGAGCTGGATAAAAAAATGAGAACGGGAAGGTGTTCTTAAGTTTTGAGACAAAGCACCACTCACTAATAAATGCAGCCCATAAATGCATTTGAATTTCACAGCACTGAAGTTCAGAATAATCTTCCTAACAGGAGCAATGAGCGAACCATGGGATTGAAGATTAATAATTTTAATTAATAATTTTATACAGCATCACTGGGGGCATTTGAATGTGGTAACAAGCTCCTTCCCAATCCTGTGTTATGGAGCCCCTGAATTCAGTGTAAATAATCTTGTCAGGTACAACTATAATGCAAATACTATTCTCTCTCAAGAACAATTAAAAAACGTTGTCCATGCCAGTAATGTTACACAGTCATATTTTCCTCACCTCCATGGAAATGAAGCCACTTCCTGAATGACAAACTGACTCCTCCACTGCTAATTTCATTTCCTCTCTTGGAAGCCACAGGTCATCTCTCCCTCCAACCCATTTGCTTTTGGTTCATAGTAAAAAGAACTTAAATAAGAACTGAACCCTCTTCATGGAATTTCAATACAGATCTCTCCAAACTACTGCATTTATCTTCAGTGTAAGTGTCCAAAGGGCATAATCCACATTATGGACTAATAGCCTGTAAAACTGCATTTTATGAACTGTAGCAGTTTTTAGCAATAAAAATAGAATCAATGGACTCATGTTGATAACATTTCTTTCCTACTCTACATTGGAATTAATTTAATTTTAATACTTTTAAAATTATGTACATTTTCTTCCTGTTTGGAATCTACAAATCTTTATGCTTACAGCTATACATGACATATTGTTATATAAACTTTTTTTTACCACCAACCTAGACTCAAAATTTTGTAAATTACAATATTCATGTAAGAAAGTCAGGAAAAATAGGTTATTTTTTATCTTTTCTTCCTTCTTCCTATTTTCCTCCCCTCCTCTCCCTTATCAGAAATGTACTGTTCCATCTCACTATCTGAATAAAGGATGGCTCACTGCTATTTTAGCTTGAGTCATAAAAATTCATTACTTTAGTGTAATGAAAATCATACTGATGTGCCTCACAACTGCATAAATGTTCTGCTCAAAGAACACTACCTCTATGAAGCTCACCAAAAAGAATTTTCCTTTATTCATAAAGCAGTTCATAGCAAGACTATGTCTTCATTTCTTTCCATAGTTTTCTCTTAGTTTAAACCAGATCAAAAAACTATTAACATATGTCCCATGCAATAAAGGCCAGAAACCGAAATATTCAATTTTTTTTGTCCATGTTGAGTAAGTGTGAAGTCAACCTGAGCTACTACCTGGCAGCTCAAATCATCAGGTAATTTGGATGATGCAATCACATCCCATCTGGAGATAAGAACACCAGATATCAGAAAAAGAATCACTTGGATCAGTGAGAGACAAAAGAGCACAAAATCACAGTTAAAGGTAAAATATGTTAGTGCAAAAGACTGAGTAGTTGTTCAATTCCTCTTTCCACAGACTGAACATCAACTCATTAATTTTCTCCTTTCCTACAGACACTATAGAACAGAAGACCTTTAACTAAGCAATGCCTAACTGAAGGGTATTATTTTATATAAACCAAACACTGCACCTTTGAATTACAGTGTACCCTTGATTTTATTTACACAGTAGAATGCAGTTCTAGATGATTCACTTCAGCCTTCCTTGTTTGCAGATGGACATACAGTAAATTATCTTTGTGCAGGGGAAATATTTGGCTATTGGGGGATTTTTTCATTCATTTATTTATTCCTGCTTCTGGAATTTCAGGTGAATTACTGGAACCAATTTAACAGGGTTAAGAGTCCCTTACAAAAATGAAGTAATTTGATTCCACCAACACTGACCAAACACACCAAGGGGTGGTGAGGAAAGCTGCAGCAAACACTAATGTAGGTTATCTGCTAATAGAGCACATTGAAAACTCCTGTTTTGAGGTATCTGTACAAATGAAGAAGATACTTGGGGCAAACATCTTCACATGGTTTTAAGAATGACATTTTAATCACAAGGCCACATTTCACATTTACTCAAATAACATGGAAATAATACTGACAACTCAGGAGAGAAAACAAAGACCAGACCAGAATCTCTGTCAATGCAATCACACCATGATTTAATGATTTTATCAAAACTCAGAAGCTGTAGGGGTATTACAGACTCATCTAAACACTTAAGCAATTCAGAATTTCCTAGAAAAAGAATTAAACAATTTCGGTTCCCCATAAAACAAACTAGATTATAATCCATCCAGTCCTCCAGGCTGAAGCCTGAACAATCAGATGAGCTATATGGTAATTTATCCATTAACCTTTACAATGTGTGTCCCATGATCCACCTGAACCACGAATGGAGGGACAAATGCAAATCAAGAAGAACACTGTCTCTTGTCACTACATTTAACATAATCTATGTGCAGTTCTAAATGTCAACATTTAATGAAGCCTAATATATTATTGATCTTTTTTGTTTTCAAAATATTCATCTATGACACAAATTTCCATCAGCTTTTATTTCTTCAGGCACATCTCTCAAGTATAAAATGCATCTGTCAGACTAGACCTATTGAAAATAATTTCTTAACTTGCCTTAAAGTAATGGAAACCTACAAATGCTAAGGCCTCAGGGCATTACTTAAAATCCAAACTACTCGTTATAAAATTTGTAAGGAAAATTATTTGTGTTAAAGTGAATAGGATGAGCATTAGTAGAACTTTTAATGTACCTAGTGATGCTGAAGGGATGCCATGAGGAAGGAACAAAGCAGGAAACTCCCTGCAAGTGTGGCCTCCATTGGACTCTTCTATGGTTTTGACTCTTGTTAATTAACTCTTTGAACTTCCAACAGTTTTTTGTCTTCTAAATGTGGAGTTTAAACACGGAGCATGCAAGTTTCAAAATTCCTTTGTTGCTTAATGTAAACTACATGTAAGGTGCAGGTTTTCATTATCATCTAATGCTGACACCCTGGAAGATGGCAGCTCTCTTGCCTTAAGTAATTCAGGTGATTTAGTAGAGGATTGCACTCTCAGTCTGAATAAAGCACCCTATGTGAATGATATGTGAAGAGGGAGAGAAAAGAAAAATGAAACTTTCAAAATATAAAATTTGCAGTAGGAAAGTTTGTATTACCTACATTTTTTACACTACTGAGATTAGCAACTCCCACACCCAGAAGTCAGGAAAAGCCAGAGCTGAAGTAGTCCCTGTGGCTCAGAGTCTGCATCAAAGACTGCTGGTTCCCATGATGGTGGGAGTCAAAAAGCTCCTGGGCCAACTGGCCAAGCTTCCTACTGACAGGTTCAGACCTTGCCCTTGGGAAGGCTTTTAAGAGACCAGGTACACAAAATGGCTGAAAGGTTTAAAATCTTTAATTTGTGTGGTACAAATCTACTTCATCTGCAGTCAGCATTTTGAGAAACTGGTATCTCAGAGATTTTTAAAAGAGGAAGACAGTGTTCCTAGCAGAGAACAGCTTAGTTATGGACAGGAAGAAAAATAACAATGAGTTTCACTGAAGACTACACTGAAAGCCAAGGTGCAACCTCCATCTGAGCACATCAAAAACTAATTCCTTGGAATTTGCACTGGGTGTCACAGACTGGTCAGACCTAAACTAAAAGCTTTGGCCTATAACTCTTCTCAGATCAGTGCTGTACAGACACAAAAGCTTACTCAGAAGAATATTGTGAAAATAGTAGTTTTGAAGGGATACAGCACTGAAAATAAGAACTCTGCATGCAGCCGAAAATTTGCTTGGATTAAACAACAGTGACAAAAAATGCTGGATTCCTTCCAACCACCAGCATACATCTTTCTACACTAGATGAGATACCCTTTATATAGTCAGTAGAAAGACTGGAGTATATAATATCATTATATTCATCATTATATTCATCTGCATCAAGAGGAACTGCTAAAATTATATGGAATACCACCTGATTTCCTGGTTGCATTTTGTAATCCCAGATGTCTTCAGATGCAGCTTTTATATGATACCTGTCTCCAGTGGACTATTTTTCCTCTGTGTACTGCACCCGATCACTTCTTTTTCTTTGAGAACACCACTATCATTACAAAGGCAAATTCTTACCCTTACCTTGAGATGTGTATCAGTATTTCTTAAAGAAGGGAATTTGCTTAACTCTTTCTGAAATTCTGTGTCTGGAAATTTGTAACTTAATGACTTTTTAACCACATACCAAAATCAGAGGGTAAGCATTCCTACAGTTGTCTCAACAGCAGCAGAGTTTGTGTTCCCATCACATCTGATGGAGGCTGAGAGAGTTTGGCCAAGAAGCTCTTGTGCCACAGCTCTCATCATGTTTCTCCATTTCTAAATGCTAACAGTATTCCTATTTACCTAAATTAAATGGCCCTTTTAAAAATAAAGTCCACTAAACAAAATTATTAAATCTAAAATAACCATCAAAGTGAGTGTTTCTACTGTATCATTGTGGTGTGGAAGTGTTTAGAAACTTCTGCAATACAAACAAAAGCAATCTACCAGAGACAAAGATTTTACATTTCCCTTGCTTTTCTCTTCAAAGGTCTTCAGCAGCCACACATGAGGGAGAGTAAAGGACTGTGCAATTTTATATGGTCCCACTTTGTTTAGCAGAAAGTGCTGAATTCAAACCACATTTTGAAATATGATTCCTTCATCCAAATGCTTTCCATGCAATCAATTTCCAGCCACAAATACTGAAAGCACTACAGAAGAAAATGACTAGGTGCTTTTGATTTTTTTTAGTATGTGCAAAATATATTTGAACAATTTTAAATTTTAGCGAAATTTTTTTCCTATAAAATTTTATTTTAAACCAGCAAGCGAAACCCACTGAGAAAATCAGCCTGGGGACAATTCAGAAAGATAACCACTTTTACCCATATTAAAATGCTAGTGCATTATCTTGTGGAATGCTTTCTAATTTGTTCTTTTATTCCTTTATTTTAAGCAAGAAGCAACTAGCAGCCAGAGAATACAAATTACAGCAGCAAGTGCACTCTAACCAAGGGTCCCCAGCCAAAACAAATCACTCATTACATGCATCAATGATACTGTTTGCTGTATGTGACTTTTCCCCTTTTGTTCTAGGTGCAGAAGCCATTAAGTGGATTGAGGCAGTGGAGCTCCCAGCAAATTCACCTCTTAACTGTGTTCTCATCGTGTGTGTGCACCTCCACAGGGTGTTGTTACACACAGTGCCTGCTGCCCACCCTTCCTTCTGCACTGGAGTGACACAGCACAGTGTCAATCTAAACCCTGGGTAACGTCAAGAACATGTTGGCATGAAGGAAAGCTGTGCTATCAACACAGTTAACATATCCAGATATTAAAATGTTCCCTCTGGATTGCTGTGTTTATGACACTTATTCTCACCCAAGCATTGCTTGTGCTGTCCCACTTCCCCTCATTAATGGGATACTGCTCCTCTTGGAGAATCTGTCAGCAGACACCTCCAAAGTGTTTGGGACTCAGTCAACTTACAGCAAACAAAACCATCTCTCAGAAGGAAAAGAAAAAATCTGTCAGCTTCTTAGAAATCTACCTAAACACAAACCAAGAATTTCGATTTAGAGACAAAATACATTATAAATCCTCAGACTGTTGTTCTGAAAGGAAATTTTATTTTCAATCTAATCTCCTCATGGAATAAGTGCTTTTGAATTTTAAAGACCTGACCCTACTTGACGATCAAAAGAAGTGCCAATAATATTACAGCATTTTTTTAATATAGTCTTAATTTAAAGATCAAAATACCCCTAACTTTCTTTAAAAACACAGAATAACTATCAATGCTTTATATGTTTAGAACGGGAACAGATCCATAAAAGAAAGTAATAGTAGCTACTGGCTTGAAGGTGGAAGAGTACTATGACCTACTGTAAAACAATTGTTTAAAGAGCAGAAAACGGTACAGTATTGTAAACCTGAGGGGGAGAAATACCCATGCATTGTTTGGGCAGAGATTTTTTTATTGTCTATAAAATTATCTACAGCCTCATTAAAACACCTTCATTTATTAAAATTAATAAATTTCTAATTATTAATTATGAAAGTATTCAGCAGTTTTTTTTTTTAACAGGATGACAGAATTTAGCCCAAACACAGATACCAATAAGTGAGACAAATGCTGACTACTTGAAGAAGTATTATATTGTATGAGTGAGACAAATCAGCAGAAGTACTGACTAGGAAAATCTTTAGGGGGTTTTGTTTCAGGTTTTGTTGAAACAATTTTGGGTTTTGTTTTGGTTTGGCTTTTTGGTTTTTTTAATACAATGCATTAGCCAGCTTCAAATATAGAACATGCAGTTTATTTAAAGCCAAGATTGTTCTATAAGCTTTGCTCTGTACCACATTAAAATTAGTACTGGGGTCACAAATGGCTGCTGGATTAACTGAAGTGACTTCTCCTTAATGATTATTTTGAACAGACTGCTTCTTAGATGTGAGAATGATCAATAGCTGACCTACACAAACGGTGTTGCAATATTGACAATGAAAGCATCCTTGGAACTAAAATAAGGACACCTGGAATAAGAGTTAGGAAGACTGAGGGGATTATAAGAAACAAACACGCTAAAGATAATTTCACTGTTTAATCGTTTTTTTATGGTACAGAAAGAAATTCTGCAAAAAAAAAAATCATATTTTTATCATGTGGGAGACATCTTTTCAGCAGTAATTCTCAGTTTTAACACCTTATCATAAAGACTGACATATCATTTACAAGTTAAAAACCAGCTTCTGAAGGCATATTGTTCACAACAGATAGGTTTTGTTGACCTCTCCTGCATTATAACATGGCTTCTGGAAGGCAGGATAGATTATGGATAAATAATTTATCCAGAGTTGTCTATTTCCATCCATTTTATCATTCTCTCTGTCACAAAGTTCAGCATGTTAAGGGGCATATCAAACACAAGGCCAGACTCATCTTTGTGTCAACATCATGTTGGGGAATCCAAGGATCCTAATGAAACATTCCAGCTAATACTGGAATAGGAATGTGTCCTAACCCAGCTATGCTAAACTGGGATCTAAGAACAATAAAATGCTTCCCATATTGTACACAAGCATAATTTTCTTACTATTTCTAGTGAGTTAAGTGAGATTTTTAAACATTGGACTTTTCTTTTAATAGCTAAAAAAATGGATATTGACTTACTGTTTATCTTACTGACAAACTTGCTGAACTTTTTGACTTTTCAAAAATTCTCAAGTGAAAATTTTAACATCAGATACTCTAAACAAACCCTCAAGTAGAGTTAAGATGTAAAAGTATCTATTTGGAAAGACAAAGGAGACTTTAATAAGAAAAACTCAATTTCCTACATACTTTTTTTCCTTCTCTCTTTTTCCCTTGTAAATTTTCTGACCTCCCAGGGGGAATGATGTCTGACCAGAGAGTTAAATTGGTAAATTTCAAGAAACACTTCCATTCCTCTGCGGTGTTTTCACTCCTGGAAATTACATGAAAACTACTGTAATGACTTGGTTTTAAATTCTATCTGCTTAAAAACCAAATAAATAATATATATATATATCCAGACAGGACTCAATACTGCCAAATGCAACACGAGGAACGTACCTTGAACCATTAATTGCAAATCTTTTTATTTCATGGCATACAAATTGAGGCTCTTGGTAACAAGTCATTTCATGCATATCTACAACTGCAGAGGTTTCCAAAGTCTTCATTAGCACACAAGTCCATGTGGATGTGGGATTTTACACGAAATTGTAAATATTGTTAAAAATATTGTTAAAAGTTTCATAAGGACTTGAAACTAAAACATGCTCATGATTTTATCTGCCTGCTGAAAAGGGAATGGCACACATTTACTGCAATGGCTTTGTTTATTTAACTTTCTCATGTTCCTGTAATGAGGTAAAAGCTTATTAAACTGGACAACTGAACATCAGAATTCAGCAGGACTAGCACAACACAGGCAGCAGCACAGCTTTTCTACAGTACTTCAAGTCCTCAAAATAAGAGATATCCCCTAGCAGTAAAACATCAGCTTCATTTAGAGAGAATTTCAATCTTCCCACACTTAGTCCTTGGTCTCTTTATTGCTATAGAAAAAAAAAATCTGAGTTCTGTATTCAGAAAGAGTGCCTGTGTGTGGTAGATTGCACTTCTGTAAAAATAAATATGTGATTGAAAATGAGCCAACTTCTTTGAACTGATGAATCCTTCAAGATCATTAGTAATCTACCTGATATTTTACTACCAGAATCAAGAAACTTTATTACCTCCTTTGAGCCACCCAATTTATATCAAGTGTAATCATTGTGAAAATAAAGGCTATATGAATTTCAGAACTGACATTTGACATTATTTCTTACTTCAACTTTGTTTTTCTAAGAGGAGAAAAATGAATGCAGGTGCCTTTTAGAGGTATGAATAAAAAGACCTTGCTTGCATAACCTGACAAGAAGTAATGATACCTGGAAACTGAAAAAGCAACAGTTTTTTTACACCTCACTGATAGACATGACACATTATAAACTCTGCAAGTTCTATAGTTGGCTTCAGGAATTAATTGTCTGGTGATACATAATGGCAGATGCAACCTGAAAGGAGCCAGAAATTCTTTCTGATTGACATATACATGGAAACAAATATAATTTCTGATTTTTATATATGTACAAACATTTATGTGTGCACGCTTAGCACAAGAAACTGTTGAGCCTTTACCTGGTGTGACCTTTGTCTTGAAAGCTCCCACAAGTTTTGCACAAGGAGCTGCTCAGATGCCATTATCTGTAATTTTAGGTCTGACAACAATTGCCCAATTCATGGTGTTCTGGCAAGCAAAAAACAAAGCTACATCACAGCATGCTGAAACCTTGCCCAGTAGCCTGTTCATACTGCATGTCAGGAACAATCACTGAAAATTTGTATGAACATACAAGAAATCAACCTCCACCATTAATTGAGCCCTCAGTTCCAAGCAGTTCTGCCACACACTGCACTGGTTACTCCTCCTATGCAATTCCAAACCCTACAGGGCTTTTCTGAGCAATAAAAATTAGCCCTTGGCATGGTCATAATATGTTTTTGAACTGGCCACTCCATGAAGATGAATGAGTAAGTTCACTTCCCTGCCAATAGTACTGTTTGTGCCTGCCTTGCTACAGATTCCCTAAGACACCACACATTGATTTACTGGGTGAAGAATGACAATCTAAGAGCCTTAGAGCTATGTAAGAAAAAATATGTATTTCTTTCTGTTTGACAAGACCAAAAAAGATTAATCCCAACATGGTTATAATAACAATTTATAAGACCAGAGTATATTATTTTTCTGAAAATCCCTCTTTAATAACAGGAAACATACCATTAAGAATGAAGTGGAAGGGCTGTCTGTCTACCAAGTCAGATTAATAAACCCTTCCATCCTTTTCACCCCAACAATCAAGAGACAAAATAAAACATTCCTTTGCAATTCACTATTAATGCTGGTATGTTTCTAAACACAAAACAGAAGACGAAATATATCAGATAGCAAAGTTACTATATCATTATAATAATTATTAGTGAAAACCCAACAGCAGTTATTGTGAAGGCGTTTTCAAGACCTGCATGCTGAAAATAATCACTTCAGGAAAATTTAAAGAAGTTATGTTTCCTCAGAAGATTTTAAAAAATTCTTTGCAGCTGGGATTCCAAGTATTAGTAACTGGCATTTTAACCTTCCACATGTAAGTGTTTACACAATGGGCAACTTTTTTATTGTAGTAATTTCCTTTTCTTCAATTCCAGGATTTAAAGAAAGTTATCATTAAAGGCAGACTTTTTTTGCTAGCATTTTATTAACAAGGTGGGGGTATGTGTATGAAAGCACCTGTATTAATTCAGCCCATTTTCAGTTCACTTGGGTTTTGTTGAGTTATATTTATTATTTGATTTCTGTGGTAATATAGCAGTATCAAAGGTAAGAGGCTACTCGTTCTACTGAAGTTTGGAAGCAACATGCAGAAAAAGAAGTTACTCAGAGTCAGGAAATTCACTAGTACTCTGCAGCCAACACCACAACACACCTGGACTTTTTAGGTGAAGTTACATCAATATCAAGAAACCACTTCATCCCTAACAGACTTTTGGCAACTGTCTTCTCCATCCTTTAAAGACACGATCAAAACACTTTTTAAACACTACTAATTTAATCCCAGAATATAAAATACTTGTTTAGAAACCTAAACTAAGTTGCATTAATTGATAAAAACTCTTTGCCTTTGATGCTATTATACTGCCTTAGCTGTTCTACAACACCAATAATATATATTTTTAAAAATCACACTCAAGTGTGGTGTTAGGCCTTGTGGTAATGCAGCAGACATTAGCATCCTCTAATGCCTGTGCCATCAAAGGAAAACTGGGTTGTGCCACTGTGAGGGTCTGATGTCTTCTAAGACATAGGGCAAAAATCAGCCTTGATATGATTGTAGGCTCTACAATTACAAACTGGAATTATTCATCACATTTAGCATGGGAGAGGTAAAGGAATCATACTAACTTGGAATGTCCTTGCCATAACTCATCCTGATGGCACAGGGGCTTTGTGGCCATACTATAGCTCTTCCCTGTTTTCTACAGATCTTATTCTCTGATTTTACTGCTACTGAGGTCGATACAAAGAGCACTGAAAACAGACTGCAGAACAAAACTGTGAAAATACATGAACTATAGACTTGATAGTACTCCACGACAAACCCAGTTTGTTTTCTTTCACCATTACATTCCACCATTGTCAATTTCAATGTTCATTTCAATACAGCAGGTAAAGCAATTTCTGTCAGCAGCAACATTTAGAGCTACCCTTCAGTTCCTGCATTTTCAGCCACATCACACTAAAACCTCGAAAAAGCCAAATTGCACAAAAATAATGTTAAAGGTATAGAAGCCTCCCATACTGTGGGAATAGATGCATCCTCTGCAACTTAAATACACTGATGCACATAAAACAAGCAGTTCAGGAAATTCTCTGCTCTATCTAGATGTTTGATAACATGTAACATGATGTTTCATAATCAGGTCTGGGCTCTTTTTCTTAGTTCTTCCTAACCAAACACTGTATCCTCTGGGCGTGCTACGCATTTTTATTCCTACAAACAGGATGGTGCCTCTGGATTAATCCAGAGGTAATTTTCTAAAACGCACACCTTACAAACCAAAGAATTATATCACCATTCTCAGTGCGACCTGATGAGCATGCACCTGTTACAAAGATTTTAAATGTTTTTTTTTTTTTTTCAGACAGTCAGACCGGAGTATGCAGAAATCAGGTGTTAAGGGCAGTCAGGCACCTTTGAACAGTTCGCTCACCAGCAGCAATTCCCCCTAAGGCGCTATGAGCTCTCTCAAACCCATTCCATAGGATTTGCGTTCGGCAGGACCGAAGCAAACCTCAAACCCACATTTCAAATAAAACCATGCTACCACTCCACCTCGCCGGGAGGCAACTTTGGCTTCCCAGCTCTCACTCGCACATCCCGGCGGCCGAGGGTGCCCGGGCGCACAGCGCAGAGCTCCGGGCAGCCGCGGAGTTATCCCCGGCGGGCCCGGCAGCGGAGCCCCGCTGCTGCTCCGGCCGCAGACACCCAACTTTTGCGGGCGGCAGGAAGGGGTGAACGCCGGGAGGTGCCCGGTCCTGCATCCCTGTGGCCCGGGAGAGGCCGAGCCGGCGGCCGCAGGTGCGGACCGCTCCATCCCTCCCTTCCATCCCATCACAGCCCTCGCCCGCCGGAAAGTTGAGGGCAGCCCGCAGCGCAGCGCAGCGCGCCCGCGGCCGCCCTCACTCACCGTGGTTGCTGGCGACGTGCCCGGCGGCGGAGGGGCGCGCTGTCAGCAGGGGGAGGAAGAGGCCGACTCTCCAGAGCAATGCCCTCACCTCACTACACCCCATGGCTGGTGCCCGCCGAGCGCCCCGCGACCTCGGCCCGCCCAGGCTGCCC